>JAQGEP010000240.1:0-62034 GCA_028476805.1 Acrocalymma vagum
AGGCGGCGTGGATATCCAGGCTAGCTCCACTGTAGGGCCAGGGCGTTTACGAGGCAGCCCGGTCAGCGGCCAGTCAGCGGAACCGTGTACACCATGTGATGCTGGCGGTTGGGCAGCTTATGAGGACCGGCCTGCCCGGCGATTTTGGATTTGGATTGAATTTTTGGGTAGAGAGTTCAACCGAGAATATCTATCAAAAGTATCAACATACCAATTCACACAGTTTTTCGGGGAGGCAGGTGGCAATCAAGAACGCAGTGGCTGTAAATCAAGGAATCAAATCAAACCTGGACCCCGACCTAATATAGCCCGATATTAGGTACTATGAGCTGCTTAGTTTCTTTCTATTCGGCCCATTCAACCTATCCAACTTGCCGGATATATACTTCCAACCCCTCTCTTTGATACAACCTCTACAGTTCAAGGCTTCTCCTACAGCAATATTACCACGTTGCCCTTTTCCGAGATGCTCCTGGGCACGAAGACAATAATTTTCATCGGCTTGAGTCTGAACTCCTAGAACGTCAAGAAGGCGACGCACTTGCGTCGAGTAAGTCCCTCAAGTCGACTCCGCCCGTTTGGCACTTATGACCCGCAAGGCTCTCAATGTAGATGGAAAAGTCGACAAGAATCTGTTATTGAAAGAACTCCAGCAGCTTGAATGATTCTCCATGTCACTGAACATAACGCCGGACTGGTTGTATACCTTCAGTCAAGGTAAGTACTTGAAGTCACCTACAGCAACGCCACTCGCTAATTCTTTCCTATTCATAGTGCGGGCAATCGTGTGATTGTCTTTGAAACCTTCGAGACATCGGCTACTTCCGAAAAGGTCCTTGCGTCAGAAGGCGCTTTGCAATGGGACTTTCCTGGCCAGGCCGTTTCACTTTCGCACGACGTGTTTTCTTTCCAAGAGAACCTCGCTACCTTCACTGACTATTTGCCTGCAATGTTGGCGAATACGTTAACCTCCGCTCCTACCACCCTCACTCTCACACACAATCTCTCCACACCTCAGACCTTTTCCTTGTCAGTCGGATTGACACAAAACTCTTCTCCAGTATGCCACACCCAGACCCTACCCCGGAAATTTTCATTACTAAGCTAAGAAAAGCACAAAGCGATAGCCTTAAGATGAGAACTAAGGCTAAACGTGCAGCAGACGAAAAAGCGGGAAAGGCGAAGCTGCAAGTAATGAATACGACCACCAATTAATCAATTGATGTCTCCTTTCCCCGCCAACGTCACCTATCAGCGAATTGGTGATCCTGCACTCCTCGACAAGATCAACAGGCTATTTACCTGCAATATTGGCGAATACGTTGACCTCCCTCTGCTCGTCGCGGCAGGCAATCAGTCTAGCGGTAAGAGCTCTGTTTTGGAAGGACTTACTTGTCTGCCTTTTCCTCGAGACAGTGGACTGCGCACCAAGCCTGCCACACAAATACCCTTTCCGCGAGATAGCGAACTGTACACCAAGTTTGCAACGCAAATAACCTTTCGAAGGGCAGATCTGTTTTAGAAAGACTTACTCGTCTACCCTTTCTCCGAGACAGCGGATTGTGCACAAAGTTGGCCACGCAAATATCCGCGAGTAACTTTTCGGTAGCAGCTGAGACTGCTGTTAGAGTCTTAAATTCTCTCTGTGTGAGCTCCGTTTTGGAAGAACCTACTCGTCTGCCTTTTCCTCGAGACATTAGCCTGGTTGTATTCCGAGTTTGCTACACAAATCAACTTTTAAAGGCAGCTGAGTCTGCTGTCCGAGTGTCCATTCTCTCTGACCCGGACAGTTCTGGAACGCATAAAGACCATATGCGGGCATGGGGGAGATCAGGCACATAACAATTAGATGCTTCGACATTCGTCACTATTATGAAAGAGGTGAGTTCAATATTTGATTTGTCGGAGTCGGTTCATGGAGCAGAATTGAAGGCTGAGTTCCTAACTTGGCTTTTTAGGTTCACACTGTCATGGGACTACGTGCCGATCAAGGCGACAATTCCGGCGTTCGCAAGACATTTTCAAATGACGTACTTTGATTGGAGATTCATAGCCTAGAGGAAGCTCACCTCAGTGTTATCGATGTATCCGGCATTTTTCGTACTACTACTAGAGGTGTTACGACTTTAGTAGATAAAGAGATGGTTAGGCAGATGGTGGAGACGTACAAGGGAAACCCGCGGACTGTGATGCTTGCGGTAGTCCCTGCGAATGTCGATCCTGCCACGCAGGAGATACTCGAGATGGCCAAAGATGTGGACCCCGACGGCTCTCGCGCCATCGGCGTGATGACTAAACCAGAATTTATTGACTTCAACGGATTATATCGTGGAACAGGAAATAAAAAGGCACACCTAAGCTTGGTGCCTTCTATTTATTGTTGTGTAGAAAATTCAAACAGTTTGTTGGACGATTTTGGTGGCCTCAATTACATGTCCGTTCTTTCTCGACTTTTCTACGGCGTAAGAGCTCAGATTATGCTTACACTTGAATCACCTGGGTCATTCCCTATCCTATTAGTGATGTTAGGGAAACGGCGTGTTAAATTTGGTAGATGAGTAGACTGGAAGTTCCCCTACCTTTATTATAGATGTGAGCGACCGGAAAAAGCACGGCGACATTGAGGAGGCTACAATGTCCAGCAAAAACAAAGGCTAAAGTGATGCTGACTTCAACCGAATTAATGACAAAAAGGCCATCTATAATGTGTGCCATTGTATTTATTTGAAGATGCAAGATATATAATAGTTTTCCGACTTCCGAGAGTAGTTTGATGAATACCAGTAGCAGTTTTCATGGTTATTCGTGATGTCGTACCGAATATCATCACCGCCCTTTCCGCTCCCTTCTGGCGCTTTGGCAGGGTAAAGATTGGTGGAGGCAGCACGGTTGGTATGTTGTCATCCCGATATTTCCAGAGGATCAATTATTGGTAGTATAATAGTGCGCTTGTAGTCCGGCGCTCTTGCCGTCTTCTCCCCAATCGTACCTTCCTCTTTCAAGTCTATTAGCCACTTTCACTACATCCGCACCGCCTTCAGGCAAGAACTTAACTAGCTTGTCATCACTGCGCCAGCCGCCGTGCAAAGAGCATTCTTTACCTCATCCCTATCACACTGACCAAATACTCTATCTGGATCCGGAACCTGATCAATATCTGCCCTGCGATCAAGAAGAAAAGAAATGGCCGGCATGAACGGCAAACGGCGAACGATAGAGTGCAAACTCATCCCAGCGAACGGCGAACGGTAGAGTGCAAACTCATCCCAGAGAACGGCGGACGATAGAGTGTAAACTCATCCCAGCGAACGGCGGACGATAGAGTGTAAACTCATCCCAGCGAACGGCGAACGATAGAGTATAAACTCATCCCAGCGAACGGCGAACGGTAGAGTGCAAACTCATCCCAGCGAACGGCGGACGATAGAGTGTAAACTCATCCCAGCAAACGGCAAATGGTAGAGTGCAAACTCATCCCAGCAAACGGCGAGTGGCAGAGCGCAAGAAGCTTTCTTTAGCTCGCAGTGGAGTCTCTTTGGTTCGCAAACATGGTTTTGTGGGCTCTCTGCTCCACAACATCACAAGACGAAGTATTCCGGATTGAACACCATGTTTTTGTCACTCGGATAGAAACTGCATACACAAGTACCGGTGAAGAAGAGGACTGGGGTAATTAGAGTGACTCCTTGTGTCTTATCTTACACCACCGCTTACCAAAACTTCTAGCAGCGACGTCACCCCCTCCGATTCACGAATTGAACGCGGGTAGCGAACGGTAACATAGATAAAGGCGAACCAAACAAAGATAAAATTGGAAGCACAAACTACTTACTTTTTACTTTCAGGCACTGCCTTTTGGTACTACCTCTATTGCTCGTCACTCAATCGGTTCAACAGTTGGGGCCGATCACCCCTTCTGGCCTTCTATAACTCTCCTACAACAACTCTCCTGGTTTCAACAGCTTCAACAAATTTAGTATCGTCTGGGGATTCAGCTAAGTCTTCTTACAAACTTTACTGCTCTGCACTAATTGTATATTACTCACTCTATAAGCAAGATGAATCTCCCTCGCCTTCGGACACTGCTTTCGGGCAATTTTGGAACGCTCAGTAGGTTCCTACGCTTTAGGGGTTATCTTTTTAAAAGCCTTGTAATCTAGGCTCATCTAGCTGCTTCGGAAGTATATGTCTAGTACTATCTGTAACCAGCGCAGGGATCTAATCCTACGGAGAGCTCTGATTGTTAGCTATCAATAACTTCAACAACTCTCTCTCAGCTAAGTCTTCTTGCCATACACTAATCCAATCCCCACTCCCGACTCCTCTACTAGTCCGCCTTCGGGCACTGCCTTCGGGCAACTTGGGAACGCTTAGCAGGTCCCCACACTTCTTGGGCTGTCTTTTTTAAAACCCTTGCAAGCTGGGCTCACCTGGCTTCTCCTGAAGCATATCTCCAGCACCATCTGCAACCAGCGCTAGGGACCTAGTCCTTCGAGGAGCTCTGTCTCCCGGCCAGTGTCAAAGATTTGAGGCTTTGTGAGTGACTAAGCGGGCCGGTCTTTGTTGAACCTGAAAGTCGACCACATTTCTCAACTGGAGTCTGTGTTGAAGGCTGGAAGGGGACTTAATCGACTTAGTCGTTTTAGACAAGGTAGCTTCGGCTCCTGGGCAAGGCCTATTGGGATGATACGCCTTGTGCAGTCACCTGAGAGGCCGTGAATACTTGCCTTTTGAGCAAAGAGTCGGCGCCAAGATGGGCTCAAGAGTTTGGTCAGTAAAGTGACATCGGTTGCATTTGGCATCTAGTTGAAGCAGCGGACAAGTATCAATTTGTCGCTTTGCTTTGAACGCTTGCCTGCCATTACCTGTCCACCAATTGCTTCTATTCTCAAATGGATTTTCGATCTATGGTACGAGAAAAATGTATCTGTGAGGCGTGGATATGAATTCGCCTCACTGATTTGTGCTTCCTGCCCCATTTTCAACCACTCTGTGGTCGGAGATGAAAAGAGAAACCAAAAATGCAAAGGCAGAGGCTATAAAAGTGGAGATGAAAGAGAGACCACCACAGAAGGCAACACAATGGGACTAGTATTTCTCGATTATCTGCCTGCAATGTGGGCAGTTTTGTCCACTGCTATCTCCGCGTCAACAGTAATCAAGCCGCGGCTTAGCTCTCTTTTTCCCGCCCGATGTTGTAAGATTGACCGACTATTTTCCTATACATAGGGAAGTTGGTGGTTGCATTCGGCATACCATAGATACAACAGACAAGTGTTCAAAGGAATTTTTAGCCTCCAGCCCGCGCCGACCGACATATACCGTACAAGAAACATACTCTTAGCCTTGAGCCTAATGGACTGTTGTCAGATGGACCACAACTTTAAAATCAATTGACTTGCCATCACTGATTTCGAATGCCATGAGCAGCTGGGCGATGGGCTTCGCTTGACCAGTGTATGACGCAATGATCTTAAAATCACCGCGCAGAATTACACGGCCGTTGGTCTGAGGCTGTTAGAAGCCCAGGACAGGACGTGCTATTAGTGCAGAAGACGACCTAACTCAACGTCAATCATACGGGACGCCATTTCCACTTCTATGCTCCCTGTAGAGTTGCCAAATCAATGCCGAGTTGTTTCTACTGCATTTGCCACTAGCATCACATCTTTTGGACCACTGACCGCTCATTCATCGATGATAGTGTCCAAAGAAAGGTTTCCTTAACCTGGCTCGTTACGTATAGCTCGAGCTGTGCGGTACATTTCGCCAACCGCCATCTTTAGAATCTCGTCTTTAATTATTATATCAAAATTAGGTTCTCGGCTCATATTTATACTTTATTTACTAACAATCATGCGCAGAGCTCATCGGCTGTGGGAAATGAGGGCGAGTATTTAAACTAGACTGTTGTGAACCGCATAAGGCAGCCACTCACAGGCTCTCGCTTAATAGCAAGGTCACTTACGGGTCCATGCGTTATCACCACCACCATGCCACGCAGTTATGGGAAAAGCACGGACACCAAAGCCTGATTTCTCACCAAATCCATCAAAAATACCTTCTCTAACGTAGATATTTCAGGAGCTAAAAGTCTATAATACTTTTTACAAAGTAAATATTTTTAATGTAGTTATCGTTTTCTATATTTTCATTACTTCTTGTGTTATAATACTCTGCTGTAGTGGAATTATTAAGGTGCAAACCTTTCGGTGTCCGTTCTTTTTTCATAACTGCGTGGGAGGATAGCCCCTGGACCGTGGTAAACCAGCACCTCGACTGCAAGCAACCTTTATTGCTCTTGGAGCGGTCAACTTTTGCACGCTACGGTAGTACTCCTTTCTCTTTTGTCAAGTACGGTTGGGTGGGTGGGTCACGTATAAGGGGAGAAGCATAATCCTCTCTAAATATGCATTCAAAATTTTCAAAAAAAAAATTGTTAAAACTTCAAATATCTCTTAAGAATTTGATCTCCTGCAAATGTGACATGTGCATCAGCTCTTGTGAGTTTGAACCCACTCAAGTCTACTATCCAGTCTACGCTTTATGCCGCAGAAAACTCTACGAATAATTACAAATAGTCGAAGCTATCTAATTCCTGTTACATGCTGTAAAGAGAGTTTTGTACTTCAAGGCATAGAAGCCAACAAAGATAGGTATAACCGACTACCTTCTTCCTCTAATAAAATACGCTGAAGCCAATAAAGCTAGGTATAAGCGATTACCCTCTTCCCCTCAGAAAATACGTTGAAACTAACAAATCTAGATGTAACCTGCTCTCCTCTCCCTCTAATAAGATGTGTTGAAGCCAACAAAGGTGTTTGAGAGAGCGGATGAAGCTCGAGGCTTATACCCGGACTTTTCCTTGACACTAGGTCTTCCTACGGCGCTACCGTCTTCCTGATCTGGCGGAGTGATCTGCACTAATGCCTGGGCTGTCTCTGAAATGGGAATTCGAACCCCAAGATAGTAAGTCCGAGGTGCGAGGATATTAGCAGAGTTAGACTTTCCCTTCTCCCATGTCTGTGTCAAAATTAGCCTCACATTGGCGCTGTTCAGTGGCGATGGAGAGCTCGAGACCATAAATATAAATGTGTCTGACCAACTATCAAGATCGTATGTACGCTAAGGCATAGAAGGAAACAATGCTGACTATTCGTACCCCGCGGTCGCCTTTTATTTGCGGTCTGCTCACTTAAGTTTTGCCTTTTGCCACACCCCTTCTCACCTTACCCCAACTTGCACCCTCTTTGAAGGGAACTTTCTTCCAACCACTGTCCTTTTTTCTGCCGCTTATTGGTGTCAAGCATTGAGCAGCCACCCACTTCAGTCCGGCTGTTCTTCCAGCAATATCACCATATCGATACCCAGATTTTTCTCCTTTCTTAATTCCCACTAGAGCTTTTTCTTCTCTGTCCTCCACAACGGCCTCTTCTAAGTCTTTCCTCGACGTCGTCAAGGACAACGTGGTAATATTGCTGCAGGAGAAGTCTTGCTGAGCGAGGCGCAGTCACGACCGCCTAGCGTGCTTCAAGCTAAGAACTGTAGAGGTTGTTTCAAAGAGAGGAGTTGGAACTATATCCGGCAAGTTGGATGGGTCGAATGGTTTGAATGGGCCGAATAGAAAGAAACTGAGCAGCCCATAGTACCTAATATCGAGTTATAGTAGGCTGGGATCCTGGGTTGATTCCTTGACGCTGATCCGAATTTCCCTGTAATAGACGAATTATCTACCCCTGGTGCTGTTTCGTGGCGATGGAGAGCTCGAGACGATAAATGCAAGTGTGGCGATAGTAAATGTACTCGTCAGGGAAGCCCGGAATTGCCAAATGGAGTATAACGTAGTTGTACACATAAAGACACTAGGTACATAGTTCGGATTAGTTGCTTGCAGGGCAGGCAATGGCAGGGTTCCCCGCATACCAGAACCGTGCAGAAAGCGGGGATTCGACGACGCTAAAGGGTTGGATGGATGTTTGTACGTTTGCTGCTAAAGACTTACAGCGCCATAAGGCTTTCTCAGTTCCGTAGAGAATCCCTTACCCGGCACTACGAGGGATACCAACCGGGAATATGGATCTTGGTGGAGAGGTGGGGGGGGGGGGGGGTTGGTGTCCGAAAAAACACATGACCAAATTCCAAATTATCTCACGCCATTGGGACGGTGGCCGAGGCTGTGGGACCGGAAGGACATGAAATGGACATCCATCGGGACGGAGCCGCACTGATGGACAGACCTTGGACGAATAGTGTGGAGATAGTCGGGGAATTGGCAGGGAAATGATGCCGCATATGGCCACGTATATAGATTGCCCGCATTTCCGTTGTTTCTATTGCCCATCGATCAATTGATTTCTGATATCGTTTTGTTGGTCTTTAGATTTCCTACTATCCCATTCATCTTGGCTGAACCCTATCTGCCATGGCTCAACGACGAACCGACATCAATGCCAAGAATACTCAGGCTATTGGAAGCAATGATACCTACGCGCAGAACCTCGAAACCGATGTACTGATTGTGGGGGCCGGATTCAGTGGTGTATACCTTTTGCATAAGCTACGACAAGCAGGCTTCAAGTGCAAGATCTATGAGGCTGGTAAAGGCCTTGGGGGCATTTGGCATTGGAACTGTTATCCTGGGGCCCGCGTAGACAGCCGAGCCCCTGTCTACGAGTATTCTATTCCAGAAGTTTGGGAGGTGAGCTTTTCCGCTTCTGTAACCAATGTAAATAGTATGGCTCACAAGACGTCCAGGATTGGACATGGTCTGAGAGATACCCGGGCTGGGCAGAATTACGGGAATACTTCGAGCACGTCGATAAGAAGCTGGATATCAAGAAAGATGTATCCTTCAAAACACGTGTCATCGGCGCTCAGTTTGATAAACCATCGGGAAAATGGGTTGTCAACACAGAGGATGGCCGCACCGCAAAGGCGAAGTACTTCATTGTAGCGGCCGGATTTGCAGTAGGCATTCTCTCCCTGAGGGTGCTCTATGTCTGCTAACAGGAATATCTAGTCAAAGCGGCACTTTCCGGAGTGGCCTGGAATTGACCAGTTCAAAGGCGAGCTGCATCATTCCTCGTTCTGGCCAGAGGAGGGTGTCGAAACCAAGGGTAAGCGCGTGGCCGTAGTTGGAACTGGTTCCACAGGAGTTCAAATTGCTCAAGAGACTGGAAAAACAGCCGCATCCGTCACAGTGTTTCAACGAACACCAAATCTGGCCTTACCCATGCAACAGAGGCCGCTTACCAAAGAAGAGCAGCAGAAGCGCAAGGCCGAATACACTGAATTTTTCAAAAACCGACAGAACACTTTTGCAGGGTTCGAGTACGATTGGGTTCAAAAGAAAACCCTCGATGTAACTCCGGAGGAAAGAGAAGCCTTCTATGAGAAGTGTTTCGAAAACGGTGGTTTCGAGTTCTGGCTTGCCAACTACAAGGACCTGCTGTTTGACTTGAAGGCGAACAGATACGCGTACGACTTCTGGGCGAAGAAGACGCGCGCGAGGATAACAGATCCAGTCAAAAGGGACATTCTTGCGCCGCTTGAACCTCCTCATGCATTCGGCACTAAGCGGCCATCTCTTGAACAGAACTATTTCGAACTATTGGACAGACAAGAGAACGAGGTCGTCAACGTCAAAGAGACTCCAATTGTCGAAATTACAGAGACAGGAATCAAGACTTCAGATGGCAAGCACCGAGAATTTGATGTCATTGCACTTGCAACTGGCTTCGATTCAGTATCTGGAGGTATGAAGAATATGGGACTGAAAGATGTTGATGGTGTTGAAATGGCCGAGAAGTGGAAGAACGGCACACAATCTTATCTCGGCATGACCTGTAATGGGTTTCCGTAAGTATTAGAGAGCTTACCACGTACCAATGATTATAACTGACGATAACAGGAATATGTTCTTCCTCTACGGAATTCATGGTCCAACAGCCTTTAGTAACGGGCCAAGCTCAATTGAGCAACAGGCAGACTGGATCGTCGATGCGATGAACAAGCTTAGAGACCAAAAGATCAGCTATTTGGATCCTACCCAGGAAGCGCAGGAAAAGTGGACCAAGCATATTCATGAGCTCAGCGACGAGACGCTCTTCCCTTTGACGTCGTCGTGGTACATGGGCGATAACATACCTGGTAAGCTTCGCGAGCAGTTAAATTATTCTGGAGGCATGCCTCTCTATGAGAAAAAGACTCGAGAGGCGCTGAATAATGGGTTCCAAGGTTTTGTAACAGTATAGTAGTTTGGGTAGTAGCCTCAGTATCGTGATAAACTGATTCGCGAATGTACACAATTTATTGGAATTGCAAAGACCGGTATTCTAGCCAAACTGCTAAAAGGATACGCATTAATGGATTCGCCTTTGCGGTAGAATTTGACTAGCAATTTTTGATACAGGATATTGGAGGATGGGTTAGGTGAACATCCTCCGCACGTGCAAGTCTCGTCCAGGTGATCCGTGCGCACGGCGCATCCATGACGTTGGCCTCGATTTCCTTGTGATAGTCTAATTACTGACCAAGAAAGTTTCGTCGACGCCTGATGAATTCGTTCCCAACTTTGGTATCATGAGGACGGCCCTCTTACTCGGCCGCCAATGTCTTCAGCAGGGCCTACGTCAATCAACTCCCCTCGTTCCTCGGATATCCGCACGATCTTTCGCGACCGGCCGCTCCGCGTTCATTCGCAGACACTTCGCTATCCCTCGATTTGGCGGTAATAAAATTTTATGGTCCGGTATAGCCTCTGGTACTCTCCTGAGTCCTTTGGCATTTGTAGCTATAGGAAACGATGAATCAGAGAATGGAGATAAGACGCATGAAGAGGCGATGTTGGAGGCTTCGCGGAAGGAATTAAAGGAGCAGGTCCCGAGCGCGATAAAATACTCAAAGAAGTACCGGCGGGGTGTCTACTTCTTTATCGACTACTACATTGTCGAGCCAATATGTACCGGACTGCGTTTTCTGCATCTGGTAGTCATTTTTGTGCCGGTGTTGGTAACGATACCTGCGATATGGCTGGGGAAACGGCAGCCTACTAGGGATAATGAGAGAAGTGGTACGCTGTGGTGGTATGGATTCCTAGTCAAGTCTATGGAGCGCGCTGGTGCCGCATTCATCAAAGTACGCTATATCTCGAAGATCAAGTTCCTCACCATGGCTAATCAATGTGGTAGCTTGGGCAATGGGCGGCATCCCGATCCGATATATTTCCTACTGAGCTATGTTTGATCATGTCGACTCTCCACTCCAATGCTCCGGCTCATTCTCTCGAGACAACGATGCGAACAGTGGAGAAAGCCTTCCACGGACGACGTTTTGAGGACATATTCGAAGAGTTTGATGAGAAGCCCCTCGGTGTGGGAGCAATTGCCCAGGTGTACAAGGCGAAGCTAAAGCCCGACCTCGCGACGCTGGAGGATCATGTTGGCGAAATCGATCACCCAAATCTGCGGCAAATCATCAAGAAGAATGTCGACGTAACACTCAAAAGCACCCCGCATAGAGTTCCGTCAAGCCATGTCGCTGTCAAAGTGTTGCATCCGCACATCGAGAAGATGGTGCGTAGGGACTTGCGTATCATGGGCTTCTTTGCTGCTGTGATTAATACAATTCCCACCATGGAATGGCTCTCATTCCCAGACGAGGTAGAGCAGTTTGGTGAAATGATGAGGTTACAACTAGACTTGCGCATTGAAGCTGCGAACCTCACCATGTTCCGCCAGAACTTCAAGAACCGCAGTACTGCTTGGTTTCCTTACCCGTACATTGAGTATACGACAAGGAATGTCCTGATAGAAGAGTTTGCTCAGGGTATTCCACTCGAGGATTTTTTGACAAATGGTGGAGGTGTTTTCCAGAAAGACATTGCCGACGAGGGACTTGATGCATTCCTGACTATGGTCCTCATTGACAATTTCATACATGCTGATCTGCATCCGGGTAACATCATGGTTCGGTTCTACAAACCTGAGCAATTAGATGTGCCCCTCTTCACTCGAAAAGAGAATCGGACGACTGGGCCGAAGGAATCGCCGGACGTTACCGAAGAGGTTCTTTCAAGACTGCGGCCACACAGGAAAAATCCTGAGCAGTGGAAGGCGCGGCTTACAGAAATAAATGACGAAGGATATCGCCCTCAGCTCATCTTCATTGACACAGGTCTTGTCACGGAATTAAACGCGAAGAACCGGACCAACTTTCTCGATCTTTTTAAAGCTGTGGCAGAGTTTGACGGCTACAAAGCTGGCCACTTGATGGTAGAGCGATGCAGACAGCCCGAAGCTGTCATTGATGGTGAAGTCTTTGCATTACGCATGCAGCATCTTGTTCTTGGTGTGAAGAGCCGAACATTTGCTCTGGGTAACATCAAGATTGGTGATATTTTGAATGAAGTGTTATCCATGGTCCGTACGCACCATGTACGGCTTGAAGGTGATTTCGTCAATGTTGTTCTGAGCATTCTTTTGCTAGAAGGCATTGGAAGGAGTCTGAACCCGAACTTGGATCTGTTCGCTGGGTGAGTATGAGTTATTTTAACTCTTGAAGGCTTTTGCTAACAAGGCGCAAGTGCACTCCCAATACTACGGCAGCTGGGTACTCAAAGTGGATCATCGATGATCCGTGGAGGTGATTTCTCCATGCTCAAGGTCTGGGCTGGTCTTGAAGCTCGTAGCTTCTTGCAGGCGTCAATTGAAACCGTAAGTTTATGAGAAAGATATTTATAAGACTTGATAAGTTAATAATAGCAACCAGGTCGAACGATGTGTAAAGTATGATCAACTGGCACCAAACATCTAATCATTTGGATTACTTTTCAACATCACTAGAGCAGCTTGATGCTGTCCAACCCGCTCCGGCTTCGTCCGGACACATTATCACACCACTCAACCAATGAATCATCCAAAAGTCTCGCAGAGATCAAGCCCTCTGTAATGCCACGGCCCCGATAAACTCAGATCATGAGGTAACAGTGCGACGCAATGTCTTATAGATCAAAGCCCATCAAGGTAGCTCACAATAAAGACTGGGAGCCGTTTGGATGTCTAATGCAATAGAGAAACATGTAATATATACTAGTCCTAGAAATGTAAGAGGTTGGGATAAGGTACTTTATGTCAACATCTAATTGTAAATATTTTGGTTTCTTATTCCAATCAACGAGAGTATCGTGAGTTCAAGTTGTTGGCCTAATTAGGAAGTCAGCACACCCAACCAGGAAAAAGACGGACATACGTCATCTCTTTATTAGAGCTGAAGCTCCGCACCTGAACCAGCACTTACTTCTTATACTTGTACAAACACTCACTCTGTTACTTTGCCAAACTCCATATACTCATAAACATAATCAATTGACCTACCTCACCCGCTGCTTCCTACCTATTTCGCACTCTACCTACCCGCTCACGCTACTCACGATGGAGCCTGTCGCCGGAGCCCTTTACGCAGCAGAAAACGTCCTCCAAGGGGCTTTCGCTCTTGTCAAAGGGATAACGCACCCAACCCTTCCCCTCAAAGCCAACCTCTCGCGCATTAGTTCCGTCCCGCTCGCACGTTCGCACCACACCGTTTCGGTCGTCAAGGGCCGGGCATACGTGTTTGGCGGCGAAACGGCACCAGGCCAACTCGCAGACAATGCCATGCACATTGTTATCTTGCCGAGCAGCGGCGTCCTTGAAGCAGATTACACGTCGATTCCCGCACGACCGGCGAACGGGAACGAGCTTGCGGATGTGCCCAAGGCGCGAAAGGGACACAGCGCAGCTGTCATTGGGGATAGCATCTACATGTTTAGCGGGGAGGGCGAAGGAATAGAGAACGAGAAGGGCAGGGTCTGGGTGTACAGCACTGTGTCGAATTCTTGGTCGAATTTGGATCCTGCTTCTGATACGCTTTTCCCTGCTCATCGTACAGGACATGCCGCGGCAAGCTCAGACCTCCCCGCTCCAAAGGTGACAACTTATCAGGAGAAAGCTCCGCAGCAGCCCGCGGACCCTGCCAAAGTGGTTCCTGAGCCGCCGTCTGAGGATTCGTGGGGAACGATGTTCGTGGTTGGAGGGAAGAATACTGCTACGGGCGAACTGTTGAATGACGGTTTAGCCTTCGATGTGAAGACGCGCACGTGGAGTAACATCCCCTCGCCAACCGGACAACCCCGTGAGGGAAGCAGCCTCGCACTTGTAGGCAACCGTCTATATCGCTTTGGGGGTAAAGGTGTAGAAACATTCACAAGTGGCGCTATGGAATTTGTAGATGTTAGTCCTGTCTGGAAGCACGCCGAGGGCGGCACTACTCCCCTTACCAGTGGCTGGGCATGGGAAGAGCTATCACATCCGGAAGGCACTGAAGCACCGCAAGCTCGTTCAGGAGCTGGTCTTGCAGGCGTGACGACTGGGCAAGGAAGAGACTATCTTCTCCTCATTGGTGGCGAAGGTGAGAATTCTACACTCTTTGATGATATCTGGGTGTTCCAGCTACCGTCAGAGAAGACGTCTGCTGCGGCTGCAAAGGATGCTATTCGCGCGGGCATCAAGAAGGACACGCATGAGGCGAAATGGATGGAGGTTGAGTACAAGCACGTCGACACGAGTGGCGAAGAAGAGAAAGAAGTTCCTGGACACCCAAAGAAGGGACTGGGACAGAGGATACACTTTGCAGTGGCGCGCGGAACCGAAGTCGATGGGGCGACAGTTGTTGCATGGGGAGGCGTTGATGCTCAAGACAAGGTGCTGAGCGATGGATGGCTTCTTACTGTGGACAGGTAGTATGCTCACCTGTGACTCAGAGGGCGAGATTGCGACGGGTGTGCTGGCAGAGATGGCGATGGGAGAATGATGAGATGGCCGATGAGACATATGCCGCGAATTATTGAGGCGTTTAGGCAATTGCTTTGATCGATTTACATGTGACGGATTGGAGACGGATTCAGAATCGTTTGCACATGTTTCTTCCAGGTCTTGCAAGACCGGTTGCAAGTCCAGATGATGAGTTGATGCTCGGATGGGAACCAGCGCCGTGCATGACGATAGCTTAGACTTCAGGCAGCTTCAATTGCATTGTTGTGATTAGTGCGAATTGTGTTGCCTTGGAACGGCCCACAGGTAGACGTTGAAACTAAGCTTCAGGGACCTGGCGCACTGTCGCCTCTGCACCACCGAACCCTTTTGACAAGGAGACGCGTATGAAACGCTATTAACGGATTACGCAACGCTTGTGTATAGGAGATCATCAGGCAACGGAATTTCAAAATATTCAGGAGATGGATACGAGACCAGTGGCAAAGGGTAGGTGCTAATGAGCAATCCACCGAAGGCGATTGAACGGTAGCACCCCCAATTTCGTAGGTTGCAAACGGACAAACTGTTAGTCATCCTGCCCAGATAGGAAGTTGCAGACAGAAAGAAAACTGCGAATTGCGAAACCGGGACATGCTAGCAAGCGACAAAGGACAAAGAAAGCAGTGTGGTTCTGCAACATCAGAGGTACTGTTTTGGGACAGCGGTAGTAACATGATGAATATCTCCTTCGGTCGTACTGTCTTCGTTCAGGTTCCACCGGCTTCTCGTGATTCCGACTTGTCTTGGATATCTTCCGCCTCCTCCGACGAGGCGCCGTTGTTCTCGCCGCCGTTCCGGAGACGTGATAATTCGAGATTTCCAGAGCCCTCGTATTGCTCTCACAGTCATATAGCTTTGGCAAAAGATGGCCGTGGAGAAATTGGACGGTACATGTTCCCAAATACCCATGGTACGCATGACCTTCAATATCGCGGGTTACGAGCGTTGTGCGGCTCGACGGGCTGCTACCGAGAAGAATGCCTGGAAGCCATTCTGTATGCTTCCATGGCAGAGCACGCAGGGTTAGTTACCCCGGCTAAGTAAATCTTCCGGTAGTCCTTCAATCAATGTTGCCGAAAAATATATTGCAAGTCGATGCGGGGGGATATTAGGTCGAGGTATGCGCATTGTGGCGACCGAGAACGAATTGATTAAAAGACTATGGGGTGCAGCGGGAAATGTTCTCGAAGCAAAATTTCCGTGCATTTCCCCCAAGGACCTGCCCACCATGTGTGAAGCGATATTAAAAACATGCACATTTGACGATTAGCCAGAAGCCCAACATGACCTCGCTGCCAGGGCTGTACACACTGAGATGATTTGGGAGAATAATTACAAGACAATGGGACAATTGTCGGTGATGATCGAGCTGCCTAAACTAGGGGCAGTAAGCGATCTCACGACACTGCTGTTTCGCGGAGGCTGGAGCGAGCCATTGACAGTCACAGCAGAGTGCCTGATGTGGAGCGGGTGCATCGGGGCGGAGCTTTAGTTTCCCCTAAAAAGGCACAAAAAGCAGTGCGATCAGCCTATCATGGCCTATCCAGCGGCCGGGGGGCGCGGCTGTGGAGGCCTTGTCGCTGTAAGTACAGCGAGTGTTGTGTAGTCCTCGCCCTGTTGACGCAGTGAAGGCGCAGTCAGAAAGTGGATTTCATTCTCTGTGGGCGAGCTGAGGACAGCGACTAAGCTGGGCCGGAGCAGACGAAACAAAGGGACAGTGTGCGCTCCACCCGCGGCTCCGGCTCAAGGAATGGGCGAAGTGAGGCACGTTGGAGGAATGCTCCAGAGCGTGTGTCGAGGATCGCTCCAGGGTGCACAACCCCTGGATTTCGTGCAAGTAGCAGCAGTCGAATCTGGAACGGGCACCGAATTCGACGTGTGAAACGATGGGCGGGCCGGGAGCAAGGGGTTTTGGGTTGGGGTTGCGTTAGTGAGATGGAGTTAGTGCTTTGCGTATTCACCGTGGTGCCGTCTAAATTAAAAGCCGAGCTAGGCCGCTTCCGGAGTAGTGCGCCAAGCCCCCTGGTGGGCAGTTGCCTGGACATAAAGAACACGTTGCGTCTCTTCCTCGCTCTCATATCAGCAGCCGCTCTTCCCCTCCTTCCCAGCCAGATGTTCTACCCGCATCGACAACCTCAACCTTTGGGATGGAGTTCCTATCAGACACCCACTTCACTCAGACTATGAAAACCCCCACAATCATGTCCACACACCATCTGACCCCGCCGCCCACCATCGATCCGGCCTCAACTACCACCATCAAACTTGAGGACCTCCAAGTCGCCATGGGTGGCCACCACGACCCCTCGCTCTCCTCCAACACATCCGAGCACTCCTCATCACCGGCCCCCTCATCAGAGGGCACCAAAGCCGTCAAGAAGAGGAAGTCCTGGGGCCAGGTCCTTCCTGAGCCCAAGACCAACCTTCCCCCGCGCAAGCGGGCCAAGACTGAGGATGAGAAGGAGCAGCGCCGCATCGAGCGGGTGAAGCGCAACCGCCTCGCCGCTCACAACTCCCGAGAGCGCAAACGACAAGAGTACGAGCTTCTCCAAGCTGAGAAGGACCGCCTCGACTCCGAGCTCAGCGCCGCCCGCGAGGCTATGGCCCGCATGAACGCAGAGCTCAAAATGTACCGCCAGAAATACCCTGGTGAAGTACCACAACAAAGCTTCGACAGCATCTCCACATCCGACGACTACGAGTCAATACTCGGCGCCTCAGACACTGTCTGCCCCGCCCAGACCTCAACCTCCTTCCCTAGCCCCATCTCAATGGATTCCATGGACTCGCCACGAGATGACTCGTGCCAGCCCGAGACGCCTGCCTACTCCGAGGCTACCTCTGATTTCGACCAGACACGATATCCTGCAGTGATATTGTGCGACCTGCTGTGTCGGTCGATCTCAGCGCCAGCCTCGCGACCCCAACCCTCTCTACAGGCGATATGGGCTTTCCTTTCACTCTTCAACCTCACACTTCCCTTGACGAAAAGCCTGCTATCGACTCGCTTTTCGACTTCGACCAGTTCCCTGAGAACACTTCAGTGGAACCCGCTGGCCTGGCTGATTCTCACGACTTTTTCGGCTCAGCCCTCTTCGGCCACCCTTCCTCAGCAAACAACCCTTACGGCCTTTCTGATGGCCTGGATGCAAAGCACTTCGATTTGCAGATTGCCTCTGGCGCAACCTTGGTTAGCGACGAGGCTCTCGCAGCGGAGCACTAGCGTTCGGGACGTCGATGAGTCCAGCGGGTGTGAGTTGAGCAGGGCTGGACGTGGCGGCTGCGGTCAGAAAAGGCGTCTGTTAAGGTCATTACGGCTTAGACAATCGGGTCGGCGAAGGGGAGTTCAATCTTTGAAGCGAGACATCAAGCGCTCGCTTGGCGTATTGGGAAAGGAATCAATGAGTTTACGAGGCGTTGGAAGGAGTCACGACGGTCGGTTCTTGTAACATCAGGCATGTCAATCATCCCACTGTCGAAGTGTTGGTGAGCATCTCTGGATAGGACAGGATAGGATAGTATCATCGTCTTCTAGGATGTTTTCGTGGCAAACAAAAGATAGTCCACCAAGGGCTGGTGCCTCTCCTATGTAGCCAATCTACCAATCTTCACAAACATTTTCAAATTGAACTCGTATGACTTTTTGGCTTTCTGTGTGCTATGTGCTCTCTATGACGGCTGATTTTCGCCTTTTTTTTTTCTCATAAGTGTCTCAGTGTGGGCTGGACTGAACGGTTCTTGGTATAGGCAGGCTGAGCCCTGATAGGATCCACTCTCGGGCTTTGACGACATGCATGACGCATGTAAGCTTACAACAGCACACCAACCAACGCCAGTGCCAGCGCCAGCATGTCTTCTTTCTGATCGTGCTTTAGTTTACGATGACGATTACGTTGGATGGATGGATAGTGAACGCCTTTTTAACGATCTACTGGATAAGGCATGAAGTCAACATCAAAATTTGGCCCCACAAATCACAGAAATCGACATCCTTCTGGTGCGTGCGTGCGATGAGAAGGAACTAGGTAAAACGAAGTGTTCTACGTTGAAGCGGAGGAGGCATTGCTCATGCTGAATGTCATGTCAGCGCTCGTAAACAAATGGGCGGAATTCTTGTGCTGATTGGTTTCTGGCATTGTGCGAGTATGTCGATTGGTACGGCAATGACGGTGAGTGAGCACGACATGCGCAAATGCCTTCGAATTCCGATACTTTCGTTCGTATGCACAGAAGTGTCTCGTACGTATCTAGTGGATGCAATGAGCTCAGCTCAGTCGTACGGTACGTATCTATCGCACTGTTGCGGCATTGTACAACAATTGATCAGTAGCACCAATCACTTACATCGAGCCAAGCATTTAATTTCCTTTCGATGCATTTTCCGTGAAGGGTAGAAGACAAAGTCCATGGTATTTACTACAAGCCAAGAACGGACCTTACTTCGAGTAGATCTATGATGCAAGTATCCCGTACGCTCTACCATTGTTGATGCGAAAACGAATCCCTTGCTCCACACAGAGGCAGGCAAGTAAGCGAGTAGCAGACCCATACACTGGATTATTGGTAAGGCGAGTCGAAGTTGCTATCCTTCTTCCTTACTGCATGGACCAAGGGCATGGACATGGTCCTGCCATAGACATTCATTCGGCACTCTTACTCGACGTCCATACTAATCCTCCATCCCTCACTCCCACAACTCTCTACACTTTCCCTTTCCATACGAATGCTCCCTCGCTTACGACTTGGTTGCTTGGTCCACTGCGGCCGGCTTGTTGGAGTCGTTGGCCTCGCCGCCCTGGCCGGTATGTCCCTTCTTGGGTGCGAGTCCGCCGCCACTCGCATTCATTCCTTCGATGGCTGGAGTATAGGGTCAGCGTATCTTTTCGGTACCTTTTTTTTTGTTTACAATTGGAGTTCTAGGAATGGAACAGTAAAGATCATCTAAGGCGAGGTGATAGGAACTTACCGAAGCCTTTCTCTGCCTCGGGCATTGGGGCGGTCTTGTTGGCGCGCTCAATGTTGGCCTGTGGGGTAGATGTTGGTTAGTGTTGGGGTAATCATTGTTGGGGTAGCAGTAACACAGCGGGAAATTGGATAATTGGTAGGTCGAGGCGAGGGGAAAAGGGAGATAATTGGATGACTTTAGGGCGGCGCGAGGGATCCTTTTCCGATGTTCGAAATAGTATCCTCTTCCTCAGGGCCAACTCTTTCCAGTTGAGAGCAGCATCCTTCTTGATGCTAACCTCTCCCTTTAGAGCCTGTCATCCCAACATGCTTCTTCACCCTTCTGATCCAGATGCCTGTACTCCTGACAACAAGGTGACAGTGCACGAAATTACAAGTAAATCCTGGAAAGACGTTGGGCACAAGGAGACGAGAAGCAGGTCCTGTTGAGCGAGAGGGAGAAATTCAAATCGAGGACAGAGTGCCCCATGAGGAGCCGTAGTCATGAAAGAATAAACAATTATGTCCAACTTTCAATTCTTGAGGCATGGGATCCATATTCAGAGTCCCCTTTGAACTTGAAGATGTGCATGGATGGAGGGGAAGGTGGGCAGCACAACTTCACTACCCCGTTTGTGAAAATCCGAATTGTGCGTGTCGAAAACATGGAATTATAACAGTACTTACATCACCGCTGGCACCGTGGACAATGTTGTGCCCCTCAATGGGGCCGTTGTCGGAAGATCCGTCTCCTTGGCGAGGCATATTGGATATTGGTGTTGAGTTGAAGGTTCGGTTGAGATCACGGAAGTAACTTGAGGGAAGCACAGAGAACAATCCAGAACTCAAAGATTGTATATGTTCAGAGAGGTTATTCGGGTTGCTCCTTCCGCTCCAATTTATATACTGAATAAGAGATGGTCAATGGTTTCCTTGAGTCCCGGTGACGTCACAGTGATGCGATATCGATAGCTTTTTGAAGCCCAAGAGACCCAAATTTTCCAGAGCAGATTACCCCGCGGGCTAGGAACCACCTGACCTGTTTTGACACATCGCTTTCTAATCTCGCGACAGGCATCGTGAGATCGAAATCGAAGATCACCACACGACTCGAGGGCCGGAGGTTGTACAGAGAGAGTGCATATATCGGTAGTGGAAGCCGAATCAATTCAACTCTAGTCTAAACACCATTGCTCCCCGAGAGTTCAGAGGAACTAGCTGTTTCCGTATACTATAACAAATAAGTCTATTCCAGATACGCCATTGGTGCATGTTTTGCCCTCCTTTTGTTTTACCCGCCCATAATAAGAAAGATGTCTGCATGCCGGTTCCTTCTACTATGAAGGCAGTGCCAGCGCCTCGACATTCGCCGATGTCTTCCGCCCTTCCAGTAACTCGGAGAGAATAAGACCAGTCCCAGGGGCGTGAGATATGCCCCAAGCTCCGTGGCCTGATGCAACAAATACTCCTCCTTCACCACCTCCGCGAGTCTTGATCCCCTCACCAAGCTTCTCATCCGGTATGCGAGATACGATTGGGCGGCCGCTCGAGGTCACTGGGCGGAAACACTAGAAGTGCCATCAGTACAATGCAAAATTCATACCATAAAACCGAACGTACCAGTCCCACCCGAATAACCTCCATGTTCTTCCCTGGAGCAAGCGCCATCATTTCCGCTGCGCACTGCTTCAATTGCTCCGCCGCTACTGGGTTCACCTTCACCTCAGAAGCCGTCTCCGGCAAAGTGATTGTTGTGCTGTTCAGCCCTGCAAGATACAGCTCTCCGGGTACTCGAGCAAACCATTCCGGCGAGAACTCAACCGTGTCTGTCCCAAATACCGCATGACAAACTTCCTTGTCTTCCTCTTCGGGATTATAGAATGAGTTTTGTAAGAGAATGGAGTGTCCAGCCAGGGAATATATAGCCAGTTTCGTCGCTGCGCTAGGGAAGAGCGTCGAAAAGAGACGGGGAGACCAGGCGCCGGCAGCGAAGACGAGACGAGTGCATGGTACTGAAAAGAGTCAGTATCTACTGAGTCGGCAAGAGCTGTAACATACACTCTATATCTTCGCCATTTTTGCTAATCTTGACCCCAGCGAGCTGCCCATTCTGATCCTTGCACACCGCTGTCGCTTTCGCCGGGCAATGAAGATTCACACCTCTCTCTTGACATTGACCTAGGAGGAATTTACAGAATCTCAGAGGATCTCTGATGCTTGTTAGCTATCCCAATTCGGAATGACCTCATGCACCACAAACATACATCTGCGCAGTCGTCCCCTCACTGATAACCTCCAAAGTCGCCTTCTCTGCACCCTTCAACCAAACCGGCACATTAGATCGCGCTTCTTCTTTGGATCTTTGTGGGTTGGCTGCTTGTGCTCTGCTCGTTCCATTGCTCAGCCTAGAAAAAGATTATAAGCCGCTTAGTTTGAATAGAGGGAGTAGTGATGCACACCAGTCCTCGCCGCTACCGCCCACTGCGGATTCCCCATCATGACTCAGAGATATTCCCGTGCTCTTGCAGTATCCCCAAGTTTTGCGGCCATTATGCGCTTCAGCGAGCTGTTTGTGAAGTTTAAAGGATAAAGCGCCGAGAGGAGCTACAGAAGGTGCGAACCCTAAGAGCAAGAAATTAATACCAGATTCGAAATGTTGTTTCGCAAAGCACGTTGAAATATGCTTAGGTGGAAAGCGTTTGTTAGACATACAATCAGCCGCGATGAAACCGGCGGCGAGCCCCGACGCACATTTGAACAATTCGCCAGCGGTGTCCACAAGATGAATTGTCCTTGGATCAGTATTCCCAGATTGCGAAAGAAAATAGGCAGCAGACACGCCAATGATCCCGCTCCCCAGAATCACGGTGCTGCTGTCGCTGGAGCTCGAGCTCATCTTGGGCGGGGCAATGAGGGGTCGAAGAAGAGGTCAGACTCCCGCAATTTTAATTGAGCAGAAAAGATTTATATCTAGGAAAGTGGCATCATGGCCGATGCGCGAACGCGTGCCAGCTGCGACCATTGTCGAACCAGTGCAATCTGAATGGCTGTTGGTGACGGAATGTCGTACGAGTTTAGAGCACGCGCCAAGGGAGCGCGTGACTGCCAAAGCACCTAGAATATGGCCTGATATTCCTCAATATCCCGATACAACAGTTCGTCTCAAGCTCCGACTCGCCCTTTAGCCCTGGATGAACGAACCATATGTGCATAGTTCAAATGTTAAGATGCGTCTTTATGATTCGAGATTCTTCGCAATGTGATACTTTACCGGCATCACCCATTCACATCCTGCATAGAGACGCATACTATGATTTAATCAAGTCCACAATTCATAGACAATACTCCCATCTATTGCTGCAGTGAAACTCTTCTGATGCGTTATGAATATCTCCAGAGAGTATGAGACGCCATCCTCTCTCCCAACAAACAATTCTCGTACCCCCCAACGCCTTTGCCATCAACTCCTCTATCCTCCGAGGCTACGGTTCATGACCCTGATAGAGAGAGCGACTTCTGCCTTGGTCTTGACCGTGACACCCGCTGCTACTTCTTCCTCGGAGAGCGTGCTCTCATAATCAAAGTCTTGCTCGTCCTTTGCTTCATCATGGTACAACATGGGGAAAGCATACGCACGAATGACTTCATCCAGAGCCTCCTTCTCGTCAGTCACGCTATCGCTTTCATGCTGATGAATTGATGCTGGTTTGAATTCCTTGAGCGCCTTAATGTCATTTATGAATTCGCTTTTAGGTCTGAATGACTTCGGTATGTACGCATCGTTTCCAACTGGCGGACAGGGCTCCTGAAGACCAGAGCTAGTGTAGTCCCCGTAGCCCGTGCCATCATATAACCCTGTATGACGACCCCAGGTGCTTCGACGACGCTCAAGTTGGTTCTCGCCCGGGCTTTGAGCACTGGATGCCGAGTTCTCGTAATTCAAGCAGTCGTCCCAGATGATGTAGGCGAGATGGGCTGTCACACCGTCGCTGGCTCCAGACTTGAGAGGGAGGGTGTCGAGGATAAGGGGATCTTTGTGAAGATCGGTCATTGAATTCTCTTTTGAGCACATTGGCTCCAGCTTGCCTGGTGGTGATCTTGACTCTTCGGCTACATCTATGATAGTCACAGCAGTGCTGTCAAAGGTCTTTGGTAGGCCAGTCTCGTCGCTCAGATTATTCCCAGCGTTGGTGGTGGCATCCGCGGACATCACATGGTCCTTGGTTGGGATGTCGAAATAACCTGAGGACTTGTGCCCCGACTCAGTTGAAGAAAATGATACTGTAATGCCTTGGGTGACATATCCCAAGGACAAGTGTGTTCCTGGCATTGGTGAAGGATTTGGGTCGCATCCCGAGACATCTTCCATTGGGAAAGAGGTCGGTGCCGGCGAGGGTAGAAAGTTAGCAACCTCTTTATCAAAGGCTTTCTGCAACGGTGTCGGCGAGTCTGGAACAGTTCCTAGTGGAAAATTTGAGGGAACAGACGGTGAGCCCGTGGGACCGGCCTGGAAAGTTGCAAAGGGAACTGTAATAGGGGACGAGTGGTGTACATATAGACTTGAGTTGGAGGAGTGACTTTGGTTCAGGTTGAACAACGGCTGGTCCGTGGAAGACATTTCGAAGTTAAGCTCAAGTGACGGACTCCCATGCTTCGGAGTGCTAGTAGCCTAGAACAAAGTCCTTTGGTGAGCAGAAATCATCTGTCTCAATACAAGATTGTCTATCTTACCTCCCCCTGAACTGCGGGCTCTTCCAATTGCTTATTGCCATGATGCTGGCGAAGACTACGTAATGAACCCATGCTTCTTAGCGATCCTAAGAGCCTTTTCCGCTTCGATGGAGTGTCCTTGCTCGGTGAAGGGCTTGCCGGACAGCTCCCAAAGGTCTCTGAGGTAGGAGACACAATCTCGCTCATGGTGGGCTTGTTGGACTTTTCTTCGCTTGTTGAGAGTCAGCACATGAAAGAGGTCAAACTGTGAAGAACATACGGAGAAGAAGAGTACGTTTGGTCCACTGGGTAGAGCCCAGAAAGGCTCTTCTTCGCCCGGATGGTCAAGTGTTTGAGAGTCATGTTGGATCACCTATTGAGCAAACGTGGCGATGGGAAGCGAGGAGGATGGCAGATGTGGGAAAGTCAGAAAAGAGCAAAAGCCATGGGCTTGCGCTAATGCATTTGACTGCACAGGAAATGTTTGGCGGCTAGCATGTAGCTTCCTCCGGGAGTGAGCAAATATGAGGAGGTCGCTAGCTGACGGTAAATGGAGAGGAAGGCATGGTCATATCGAATGGTCAGGAGCAGTTAACTCAAGGAGACAACTCTGGGAATCAATGACGTATGCAAATCCTCGAAGACTGGCAGTCTCTGCAATTATTTGGACAGATTCATGATCGAAGCGCTGAGAAAGTGCTGAGTTCCGAAAGACGAAGACTGAACAGATGCGTTGTTAGAACTCGGATGAGAGCAAAATGGAGTGAACAAGAACGATGAGTTGCAATCCACTCATTTTTGAGATGATACAGAGATTCCCGTGAAGTATTCTAACTTTTAAAGCTCAATCATAAAGTACAGCGAGATTTTAATCAGGAAGAAGAGACTGCAAGCAGGAGAGACGGATGAAGAAGGGCTATCACGTGCTTATGGTGGTCCGTGTCACCCTGGCGCTCCAAACACGTCCGTCCAGAAAGTCGCGAATCCTGAACCTCACAGCTCCACGCCGTTTGTACTATCGACCAACCTTCTCCACCTTGCGCTTCTTTTCATCCAGCGTTAAACGTATTCGCTGCTTCTGCGCTCACACCCACTGGTGAATTGATTACGACCACAGGAAAGGACAGATAAAAACTCGCGATGGCGCGCGGCAGACCATCTCGAGCTGCTGCTCGTCGCAGCTCCCCCGTCAAGATAGCAACTCCGCCGCAAGACAGCGATGAAGACATGGTCGATGCACCAGAATCGCGCGCAGAGACCCCAGCTCAGGACGATGAGGTCGATACCCCGGCACAAGAGAGTGAAGAGGAGGATGAGGAGGAGAAAGCACCCTCCGAGCGCTCGCCCTCACCCGTGGTCATCCAACCATTTCCGCGCAAGAAACGCCTTGGTCGCCCACCTAAGAACCGGCCGCCAGATTGGAATGTCGTCGAGCCTGACAATACCTCCGAGGGAGGCACACCCGTGAAGCGCAAAAGAGGACGACCTGCCGGTGGCGGCAGAGGGAGGCCAAAGGGTGGTCCATCACACACCACTCGAGTCCCAATTGATAAAGAGGGCAACATGATGGACGTGATCAACGACGAAGTTGACTTACCCGAAGATCCCGAAGGCGAAGAGAAGGTGGACAAGCTTGGTAATCTGAAAGGTGGCCGTGATTACCGTGTGCGTGTCTTCACAATAGGCGGAAGAGGCGATAGACTCTACATGCTTTCCACAGAACCAGCGCGATGCTGCGGGTTTAGGGATAGTTATCTGTTCTTCACGAAGCATATGCAATTATACAAAATCATCATCGACGACACGGAGAAAAGAGATCTGATTGATCGCGAAATCATCCCTCACTCGTACAAAGGTCGCGCGATTGGTGTCGTAACAGCACGATCAGTATTCCGAGAATTTGGCGCCCGGATCATCATTGGTGGCAAGAGAATCATCGATGATTACTATGTTGAAAAAGCAAAAGAGAGCGGTGCTATCGAAGGAGAACTCGCAGATCCGAACGACAGATTACCCCCACCAGGAGAGCCATATAACAAGAACCAATATGTTGCCTGGCACGGCGCAAGTAGTGTCTACCACACGGGAGTCCCAAGCGTACCAACAGCAAACGGCAAGCCCGCACCAGGAAAGCGACGAGTCAACATCACATCCGCAAATTGGCAGTTCGAGCACGCTCGCTCGGCAAGGTGAGTCTTGCGCTTCTACAAATCTCTATCAAAAAATAACAAACAGCTAATTCCTCCTACAGCCGCTTCAACTCCAACCTCTCCGCCCTCCGCAAGGCCAACCTCGACGGCATCTACGACCCCCACACAAACCTAATGTGCTACCCCAAAATCACGCAACCCACGCACGCCCGCTGGGAACGCGTCCCCGACTCCGAAAGCGACGTTCCCCCGCACAAGCTCCGCAAATACCTCGTCGTTGACACAATCTTCCAAAAACCGGTCTTCACGGGACTAGGTATTCCGGGTCCTGACGGCGACTTTTGTGATGTGGGACCGAATGGACTTCCCAAGGTTGAGGACGCGGAGATTGGAAAGATGAGCGCTGAAGCGAGGGAGGCGTTTTTGAAGGCGAAGAGTGAGGAGGAGGTTTGGAGGGGGGAGTGGAAGGGCGAAGTTACAGATGGGGCGAGGGCGAATCCGAAGATTGGGTTTGTGGGTGTTCCGGTTTGATTTTCGTGGATTAGGGTAGGATGTAGAGTATTGTTTGCAGGCAGTGTGTGCAACTTGTTAGCTATCTATAGTGCGATGATTGATTGATTGATACCAAGGGTAATGGTGGGTTTTATTAGTGCCTACTGTAGGATTACGAATTAAAGAATACTTTGTTTGGAATTAGCCGTGATTTTCTTTCCCTTTTTTGTTTTGTTATGTTGATTATGCTATTCATACATTCTATTCAATGGTTGCCTTTCGTCGGATTTATCTCCACACTAAGAAAATAAGATAAAAGAGCCTCAATTTTTTTTTTGGGGGGGGGGGGGGCTGTTGTATGTTCTAGTCTTGTTGTGATATTATCATGGAAAAAATAAGGTTTTTTCTTTCAATAAATAGAGGCAGGAGAGAATGAAAGTAAAAGACAACAAAATTACAACATCATCTTATCTCTAATTGTATTTTTTCTCGTAATTTAATTTAATAAAGGCATACACAGTACTTTTCTTATACCATCAGAAGAAGCAAAAAAGAACCTAGGATACCAAATTATATATTTGACTTTTACCTAAATAAGAATATCACATCCCCCTATTCCCATCGCATAACATCAGTTTCCACTTACTGTACGCACACACAAAAGATCCAGATGACATTTGACATATAATCACATTCACATTTTCTGATTCTCTCATTCTACATACACCCATACCCACACCCACACCCATCCTCAACCCAACACACAAAACACCAAATATACAAACATCAAATCATAGCCCATGACAGTCTTGAACCCATTTCTAGTAAGTGCCGGCTTGCTCCGGCGCGATAAACATATGATGATGGTCGCAGCGGCGTACAAATTTACATCGCGTTCCGAAACAAAGAAAAGAGAAATGTGGAATGAGATCTGAGTATTCGGCAAATTTCTAGCGAGGTATGCAACACATAGATGAATAACGCGATGTAGCGCTGTTAACTTTGCTTTTCTCTCTGATGTTGTCCCCCCTCTGAACGACGAGCATGATTTTAGTAGTTCCTGAGGTTGGGCGTGGCAGAGGAATCAAGTTTGTGTGGGGTCACGAACATTCGATAGACGGATGATGATGTACAGCAACAAAGCATAACAAACATGGACACGCCTAGCAGCGGTCCTCCTGAGAGGGGGTAGTCGCGAGAAAAAGGAAAAAGAATCAGGAAAAAATAGAAACCAGTAAGTAATGACAATGAAAAAAGGTAAAATGATAAATGAAATGGAAAGGAAAATGCAACTCCCTCTTGATGCATCCGCTTGCGAAAAATGAGATAGGAAAAGATTGTGAAAACACATTTGATAGGATAGGTGGATGTCAGAGCTACAGCTTACGAGCTTACATCGTCAAGGATAATGAGGCTGTGTACGCAGCTGTTTGTCGATAGGTGGAGAAGAGTGCGAGGAGAATGCTGAGAAACGCTACAGCTAGTCACAGGATACTACATGAGCTTCCAGAGCCCCTGTGGTGATTAAAGTTAGTTACATATGTACGGCAAGGGAATATTGGGGACCAAGGGACGAACCCTGAAAGCAGCCCATGGAAGTGTTGTCCCAAATAGAGGTCGAACATCGAATGGATTTGTCACTAGCGGTGATCGCAGGTGCTTGAGTAACCAAGGTATGCCGGCTATTGGTTCTCGCATCTTTGAGCGCTCGTTTTGGGTAGGGGCCTGTGGACTGCTTCCAGGGAAACAAGAAAGTATAGCAAAAAGGCACCTTCGCTTTTCACTGTGGCATCTCTCGATTCGGTCCTTGGACTAGAAAAGAACTGCTTCCACTTACCACCTTTGCCCGCGAATCCTGCCAATCCACGAATACACAATTTTCAGGCGCTCGCGGACCCTCGTCGTTCGCAGCAGCAAGTACTTTTCTTCCTCGGCAATGGGCAGTACGCACGCGAACCAATACGGAAACAGTGCGGGATCCGTTGGTGGCTCACCGTAGACTTCGATAATCCGTTCGCGAAGCCACGGTGCGCTGGCATGTCTCATTTCTCTGATGAAGGCAGTGCAGCCGTCAAGCAACTGTTGGGTGGAGAGAGTATCGACTGCAACGTTGGTGGGGAGTTGCTGGTTCTGTGGATTTTGATGAAAGAAGGCTTCAGCGGCGTCGCGTGCTATGCTTGTTTCTCGCTGCTCCAACGCTCCCTCCTCCGCCAGAGAAACATCTTCCACTCGCTCAACACGACCAACATGGTACCCGTCCAGCATACCATGAGCTCGTATTCTGAACCGACCAACGCCCCTGGTCTCGACGAAACTGCGCCCGTCTCGAAGGAGTTCGAAATTTATGATTTCGAGCATTGTTCCGTATTCTAGAAACGGGGTCGGACCGAGATCTCCCTGGGAGGAGGAATTCCGGTTGTACATGACCATTCCAAACTGTCTATTGCCTTCGAGGCAGCGTCGCATCATCAACCTATATCGAGGTTCGAAGATGTGTAGGAATGTAGGCATGGTAGGAAGGGATAAAGTACAGACGAAAAGAGGCGTGTCGAGAGCATCATTGCCGACTTGTTCTTCCGCACTCAGGGCAGCAGCACGGGCTACCACTAGTTCAGGACAGAGGGCGTTGAGGAGCGAGTTGAGCAACGCGTTGCTGCTTTTGTTTTGTAATGAAGCTGGGATATGCAACTCTCTTCGGCACACTGGACATATGCTGCTGTGATCCATAACGCGACCCAAGCACCGGCGACAGAACGTATGACCGCATGGCGTGGTAGTTGGATCGAGCATCAGGTTATAGCAAACCAGACAGTCCAACTCTTTCCGCACCACTTCCCGTAGCTGATCTAGTACTTCCAGATCTAGATCCTCATATTCGTCGCCGGTCTCCGACATTGACTTGTATTCCAGCTCGGAGCTATATCGAAGCTCACCCAGCTCCGCCATGGTATATGCCGATGCCAGTCGTCCACCGTGAAGTACCCTTTGATGTCCAACGTCAAGAGGTTTCTCCTTCTCTTCCTCTCCAAGAAAAGAATTAGCATTTTCTTGTACGACCTCTTGTAAAAGTATTGGAGTATTTCCCACGACCGGCCTATGCTTCTCCATCTTATGGTTGATAATCTCCATCAGTTTCGCCAAGGTCACATCCACACTGCAATCCGCAGCCGCATGCTCGGCCCCGCAGCCCATCAATGGACATGAAATGCCCGTCAATCTGTCTGGGGTATTCGGATATGATATGTTCTCGCGCGGCCGGGGAGAGGGCAGACAGCCGCGGCAAACCGTGTGCCCGCATGGCATTGTCACCGGAGTACTGAAGGGCTTCGAACATCGCGGGCACTGGATCAGACGGACTAGCTGTCTTGCCTCGCAGTGGGCGGTTAGCGCAACCTCCTCCGGGGACCCTGTGGAGGCCACATCGCCTCTCATCAATGCTTGGGGATATATGGGTGGTTCGTATGATTGTCTAATACCAAGCGGAGAACAGCACCCTTTCTCTTGTTGCCGAGTCATTCAGCTCCGTAGTGGAATGGGACAGCTCTTAATTCGCCATGTACAAGCTTCAATGTCCGCCGGTGGTAATAGTGGTGTTGGTGCGCAGGAGATAGGCAAGAAGCTGGCGACGATGCGAATAGGTTCAGGCTTCCGCGGGGAGAATTGAAATACAGGCGTGCACGTCGTATACCCGAGCTTTTTGAGGTTTCAGAACCAAACGCGCAATTCCAGGAGCCTAGGTTGTGCGTGAAACGCGGCGAAAAGGCGGCAGTGTCGTCTAGACGGCGGGGACGAGGGTCGAGCGAGGTGAGGGACGACTATTGGTGATGAAGATGCAGGAACGATCAAACGGCGGGGGCGTACTCTAGACCGTCAGATAGCCCTCGGTCGAGGCTAGCAGGTGTCGAGTTCGGAGCAGGGACAGGCGAGGCTGTAGGGAGGGAGGAGGGGTGGAAAAAGAACGGGGTACGGGGGGAGAAAAGAGTGTTGAGTTCAGTGGAGGGTGCGCATGTATGTATGTATGAATGTATGTACGGAGATGTCAGGACGGCGTGGAGGCAGAGCCGGCGTCAGCTGTGAGCAAGAGCAAGAGCAAGAGCGAGTCGAAGAGGTCATTCATGTCTGGAGAAGAGGGAGAATGCATGATAGCACCACGTTATACTACCAACTTAGCCCTGCAGCCAAATGCGATCGGCGATGAAAGGTGGGTTGACAGCGTTGGCCAAAAAGTGCCTCGTCTGTCCCCGATTGCTGTGGCACTATACAGTTTGCGCTCATCGCCCGCCCTGCCTTGAATCGACGCGCCCGCTACGCCCAACGAGGGAATCGCCTGTATAAAAGAGCGTCGGCGACAATTTGCTGCTTGCCGGCCTGGTCCGATCTGATCTGCTGGGTGGTTCTGGTCGGTGTGGAGATAGATAATCATACAGTATCTACATATACATACATCCAGGAGGAAAAAAATCAAGAATCTCATGCCTGACTCTTGGACCAACAAATCCGGGACATGCCGCCAGCTTCTGCTGCTCCCCCTGCGGATCCACAACCATGTCATGTCTTGCGTTTTCGTGTTACTTGTTTGTACATACTGACATGGCAATATCCAATTATTGAAGCCAACTAAGCAGGAAAGGAAAGAGGAAAGAGCAATAGATAGTGCATTTGATCGATCCGGGCATGTGCCGCCAAAGCAACAAAACCGAGCAAAGAGGCGAAAAGAGGCGTTGCGTACTCGACTCGGTGCTACATGTCCGGGCGCGTGAATCAAGAAGGACTTGCGAAGGAAGCAAATCAAGCATGGAAGACAATTCATGGTCATGCAGGCTGAGAGCTTGAGAGCTTGCAAGCGTCATCGACCTCTGGATGCAGGCGGCGGAGGCTGCCGCTGCGGGCCAATCAGCGCGCACGCTTGCCCTCGGCCCGTCGCACACCACACCCCAACGTTCTTCCTGTCAACCACATATGTGCATCCAGGGCTGAGAGAGTGTTGCGCAATCAGATGGAGCCGACAGGAGAAGAAAAATTACTGTCTGTGTATTGCTATCATCATCACCATCATCACCGCTATCGTCCAGTCTGCAGAACAAACACATAAACAAAACACTGTGGTCGAGGTTTCCCATGCACAATAGGTAACTATGTATTATCCATGGCAGCCCCGTCAATCTGAACACACACTGACTGAGCAGTTCAAACACACTTGGCTTGACTAGATAGTCTCCTAGTCTCCTAGTCTCCCAGTCTCTTAGTCTCTCGTGCATAGCAAAGGCGAACCAAACGGCGCAAAGAGCGTAAAAGCAATGTCTGACTGGCTCTACACCTACCCACTACTTCGCAGATATGTGATCCCTACCCGCTCGCTAAAAAATCCCCCAAACAGTACAATGCTCAGTGGGCCTCCAGTTCCTTGGGTCCCAGACAAATCAATCAAACTCCCGCATGCAACCCAGACGCGCTCCATTTCCTTGCATTCCCCTAAATCTCAATTGAATTAAACCCAACAAGAAAAAAGTTTACGCCAGGAACGCTGCCAAAGCCAGTCCATCCCACCACACGTTACTGTTACAAAACACCAAAATAAGAAGTGGGTGCTTTCTCCCACAAGTTTTTAGACTCCCGACGCGCCAAGTCCGCCCAAGTTGCCCTGCTTCCCTTTGCCTGTTCCGAAAAACATTTCAAAACCACGTACGCGGATATATCATGATGCTTTTGACACTCCGTTGGTGTTTGCCTGCTCGTCCTCAGATTCCTCTTCGCTACTCTCCTCCTCTTCCTCCTCCTCATGGTCTTCCTCTTCGAGCACAATCTGTTCTAGCACGCGCTTATCAAACAAATCGAGCACGAATCGGCAGGCCGGCAGGCGGAAGTGATGTGCTTCAAGGACTTGCATGACCTTGTGGAAAATGGCCGGCTTGCCGAATCCTGGTGCCTTCTTCGCTTTGATACTACGGTATTATGTCAGCGGAACTGCTGTATTCCTTCGATGTATCTGGGCTGAGCATTTGCTTTCCACTTACGCTTGAAGATCGTTGGCTGCCTTCTTGGCTAGCACTGTGTTACCAAGGTCGGTCGCTAGTTTCAGAATACGAGCATTGATTGGATCACTGTCCGTGACAGCAAGCTTTACGTCCATTTTACGTTTATAGCTAATGTCGACTGGTTCGGCTGTCCATGGCGTCATCTGTAATCTGTTAGTCGGTTAGGCACCAAGCCAATACATCTACGGCTTACCTGGAAGAGCTTTCCAAAGTTCAACGGCAGGCAGAAACCCAGGCCTTCTCCAGCTTCATTGACGACTCCATCCCACCCATACTCGAGCAATATCTCTTGCCCATGGAGACTTCGTGAGATTAGACCGAGAACGTAAAAGGCAGTACCCCGGAGGGACATGACCTCGGATCTCTCGGCAATTTGAACAACCCACTTGACGACATCTGAGCTCTCAAGGAATGGTGCTCCTAGGTCCATGGATCCTACATTTCCAACTGCCCATAGACAACCCTTTACTTTCAGGATAAGTTCCGAGTCCTCATCTTCCATGGCAAAGTCGCGGATGGTGGCGGCAAACTCGTCAAAATGTCCTTTTTGCTTGAGAAGCTTACATCCTTCTTTTGTCCTGGTGAGCTCTCGGTAGAAATGAGGGGGCACGAGTCCATATTCAGGCTGTTCCTGCGCATCGTCGTAGGAAAGCTGTGAGGGTTGCTTCTCAGGAATATCGGCTAGCGCGCGAGCCATTGATGCTTCGATCAAAGAAACGTAGGTGTCATTTCGTCCCAAGAACCAGTCGTCCATTTCTCTCGTGATGTAATCCAGTCCGTCCAAATAGTGGTAACCAACCGAAGTAGACAAGAATCTAAGCAAGAGAGGAGCTCCAATCTCGCCTAAATGGTCCAATGCTGGCCGGCATTTCACTACGTATTCTAGAGATTCGGTTTGATTGCAAGCCTCTTCTAAAATCTTGATCGCAACTTCACAGACTTCTACGTCTGGGTCATATAATTGGGTTACGAGCAGCTTAATAGCCCACTCCGCGGCGCCGGTAGAGTCGGCGGGTTGCATTGGTTTTGTTGCATATTTCCGAAGCAGCCTGGTTGCAAAGATGCGAATCTCTTTGGAGCACGACGTCATAGCTTTTGATATGATGATGCGTAGATGTCCATCTAGGGTGTAATCCATATTGCTGAGCAGGGTCCGAATCAAATCGTCGCGGTCATTGAGCTCAACGATATGGTAGAACATATTGAGAACTCTCCATCGTTCCAGAATCTGTATGCCCTTTGGATCCTTGGTCAGGGCACCCAGCAAGGCAAAGTAACCACCAGTGAGAGTTTCATTCATCCGATCTGTCATGAACATTGGAGATTCGGAAGTCAGGCCACTCATCCTATCGAAGTGGGACAAGCATTCTGCCAATTGTCGAATGAATTTACTCTCGCCCAAGTATCGTACACCTTCAGGGTTTTGTAGCAGACTAGTCATCAGGGCGCAACCTGCTCTTACGTATCGCTGATTTGGCTTGGTGTTTTTAACCTCAGAGAAGCGGTATTTAAATGGTCGGTAGAAACCCAAAAGCCGATGGACAAACTTCGTTGCTTTGATTGCCTCTTCGAGACGTTTGGCATTTAGCAAAGGGCCTTCAATGATGGTTTGAATCAAATCCCATCTCCACTTTTGGAAGGAAACCGTGTTCAACACCTGGGTATCAAGCATCAACGTCCTGAATTGTCCTTCATCCATTAGCATAGCAGCCTGGACTTTGGACTGGTCTGTTTGGCGGCTTGGAGCACTGCCATCAGCGTTTGTGGTACCCTTATTTGTGTACAGTGATGAAGGACCTGAGCGGTAGAGGGTCCGGTTCACACTATCAACTTGGTATATCGTTCCAATGGCAACAAAGCGGTCCTCCGACTGAAACTTTGCAGCTGACTTAAGAAGCTGTGGAAGCACTTGGAGTTCTGCGCTCCACGAGGGAGGTAGCAGTTCGTTCGCCATTTTCAAAACCTCCCCAAGCAAGAGAGTTGTTTTGCGTTTCAATGGGAGAGTCAATGGGTCTTCCTCCGCACGTAGTAAGGCAGGGACCAATCCCGCATGTAAAAATGCTGCTAACACCACTGAAACGTAATGTTCCAAGAGATTCCATTTGTTGGTATTAATCTCCGGAGTACTGCTGGAAGGGTCCTTGGCTGGCTGATTCTTAAGATTTGTGACACGTCCATATGTGGTCAGGCGCCGACCAGCGAGGAAAGATGAAGACCAAGACGGGGGCTTGATTCGGAGAATATCGAATAGCAACTCCAGGAGAATATTTCGTACGTGCGGCATCGTGATCTCTAAGGACATAAGGAGTGATCGGATAGGTAGGAAATTGTTGAAACAAAGAGCCAATAAGCCTGGCCAACTCCTGAGCAAGGATGCAATGACCTTGGCGTTGGCTTTCAACTTTTCTTCATGTAGATGATTCTGGGGCGCGGTTGAGTCTGTAAACATGGCAAATGGAACTTCGAGTTCGTGTCCAGACCTAAGGAATCTGCGTCGTTGAGGCGTATCCAGTAAGTATAGAAAAGAGGCACCGACACTCTCTGCAGCATGATAGTTGCCTTCTCCGAGAGCATCAGTCAATACACCCATGCCGCCTGAATCTACAAGGAGAGAAGGCTTTTTGACCAGAATTTCTGCAAGGGTAAGGATGGCAATATTTCTCAGTCGGTCGTCGGTGTGCTCGGCTACTGCGACGATAACGCGAACCACTCTCTGGGAGATCTCCTCAACGCCATATTTGACATCAAGGAAAGCTCGAACAAACTTAAGAGCCTGTTCTCGTTCTACACTAGCTTTACTCTCCTTCACTAGAGAGAGGATGACTAAATAGTCTGTGTGTAAGCCTCGTATAATCTGTAGAGACTTTCGATCTGTGAAAGAATAACGCATGACTCGATATGCAGCGGCAACCACTTCGCGACTGTCGCTTAGTAGCATAGTCTGCATCCTCAGGCCGAATATAGACCAGGCCAAGTCAAACTTCAGTGTAGCATGGCGCTTAAAGAGCTCTACTAGTGAGTTAGCCCTCTCCACATAGTACTCAGGCTGCATGCCAGATGCTTCTAGTGCTTGAAGAAGTTCAGCAAGAACAAAGGTAGGCGATTCAGTCTCCTCCTCCTCTTCATCTTTCTGAACAATATGCCGTGAAGGAGACCGGGACAGATTTCTACGGAACAGATATGAAAGTCTGCTCTGTGCGTCTGGTGGGGGGGATTTGGTCTCCTCTTTTTGTCTTTGTATTTCGGCCGCCAGGCCTGACTTGAGCTGTGCAAGCTTGCGATTGGAAAGGTTAAGCTGCTCTTCGACCTGCATGCGCTGGTCTTTCTTTGCGTTCTTCGCATTCAAGGCCTCCAATAAGTTCTCCGAGCCAATCTTGATTTTGGTCTCCTTCTCAATCTGATCATGCAATTCGGCCTGCCTCTGCTCAGAGGTTGTACCGTCATTCTGGCCCACAATAATGGCATGGGTATCAAAGTCGGGGCGCAACCTGCCATCATGCGATGCTGTAGGCCTCAACTGAGAGCTAAAGCTACCGGGGCCGACAGCAGTGGTTGCATAGGATGACTGGCCGCCCCGGGAGCTAGCCATGACGCTGGTCGCCGCCGAGGATAAGGAACGGCCATCTCTATTTCTTGAGGGCGCAAGCAGAGAGACTTGGTCGGCGGACGCGTCGCCCTGGGTATTCACGGAGCGCGCAGGTGGCGTCATGAGCGAACCTTAACCATACGCCCTCCAACCGCATTGCATATCTGTCCCACGGCGCCGGCCTTCTCTTGTCTCATGAGCTTGTGCCAACCAGTACGAGTACGAGTGTCGATATCAGAATAGTGAGGTAGTGTATAGTAGTAGTGGAGCTGTGGCTGGCAGGCGGGGCTGTTGGTGGGCCGAGGGAGCGGTTGACAGCGGAGTAGAGAGAGCGCAGGGGTCGAGTTAGTGAGCGAACGGAGTGGATGCCGGGGTGAATGAGTGTGCAGCGGTGGTGGTTGTGGTGGTGGTGAGCATGGGCGTGTGCAATTGAGGTGTCCGTGTTAGGGAGACACGGCGGGCGGCGCCAGTGTCTCGGCCCGTGCTGCGGACCACCTAGGCTAACGTCTCTGCTGCAGAACTGCAGCTTGATACTACTAGCCCAAAGTGCTTAGTTACGGGGTAACTAAGCCCTGTACAGCTCAACGCAAATTATCAGCTCAACACAAATTTTGTATAAGCGATCGTACAATCAACTTTCAAACGACGATAATCAACGCAATAAATAACTACAAGCTACTGTGCCATATAGGATGAAGCAGTGACGTTTATAAAAGGGTCCTGTGTACTTGACGAGCCTCCTATTCCGCTGGGAGCTTGCCGTTGCTCCTTTTGGGCGGCTCTTACAGCCTTTCGAGCAGCCTTTGCTGCCTCCTTCTTAATGCGCTAATCAACAGCTTCACGAGCTCCTTTTACTATAAGTACCCCTCCCTTTTGTACTTGCCGACGGCTTGCAGCTTGTCGCTCCTTACGTTCGCGGGCAGCTACCATAAGATCCTCGAGCTCACGAACGGTAAGCTCATATAAATCAGCCAATGCCTCACAAGCCTTTGCCAGGCGTAAAATACGTGTAGATAACGCTGAATTGTGCTCAACGCGCAGCCGAGTATTATCGATAAATTATTTTAGAGCTCTCTAGCTCTCTAGGGTTAGCGTTAATTATATAGAGAGAGATAGTGGTGTTTAGGGTCGCGCGTAATCAACCTTCACCTTGTCAATCGCCTTGGCTGGGTTCCATAGCCAAATCCCAGCTTGTGCGAAACCTGATTTGATTGTTAATCGTTTAAACGTTAATATACGGATAGAGTTAATTGCGTAAAGAAATTCGAGCTTATTAAACTCAGTACAGCCGCGGCGAGTAGCTACTTTAATAGAAGCCTTGTAATAGTGTTTGTAAGGCCGGAACACGCCTATATCTAATAGCTGTAGATTGTGTAATATATAAGGCGGCAAGGAGAAACACACAATATTATACTCGTCGGCGTAATTAAGAAACTGCTTTATATAGTAAGAGCCAAAGCCATTAAATATAAGCAGCCTCCAGCTGCCTTTCTGGCTCTTAGCCGACCATCTATCGAAGTACTTTAGCCACTCGATCGAGAGTTTATCGTTTATATAACTAGTCTCCGAGACTACGAGGCAATAATCGTCTAGAATAGCTATTTAGGTATACTATCTCTCTATATATACGGCCGCAGTAAGGATTAGAAAACCCGGTAGCATAACGCTAGTAGCGCTTATAGCTTTAATCGCAGTACTATAATTACGACAGGTTATACTCGGCGATTAAGTATCCCTACTATAATCTATCGTAATTATCTACTAGCTACCCCTAATACTAATTTAAAAGCTAGTTTTATCTATATTCTAGCAATCATCTCGTGTTATCCCAAACTCCGCTATTACGGCAGCTAAATCGTCGAAGTACTTTTAATAAACCTCCTCTATATTACTCGTAATTCGAGAGAGCTCCTAAGGCTTTTATTTTACGCGTTTATACTTAGGATTACGTTCGAGCTAGCGCGATATAAAATTACGTCTAATAGGGTCGGTGTCACACCTGTTATGATCCGGGACCCCTACGGGAAGTGCGCGGCACCTATTCGGGCCTAGCCAGGTCCCGTGACCCACGGGTATATACTCACAATCTCATCCTAGAGCTTACCTCAAGGATTTGTCTATATATATACGAATACAGCCCATTCATCTCAAGTGCCTTCGCCTGCCTGCTACGTTATCCCTCACAGTCGGCGCGCCCGCGGGAATCGTTTAAGTCGAAAATCGTTTAAAAGGCAGCCTTAAGTTAAGGGAATAAAATAGGCATTCGAAGCTTATCGCAACGTGTAATATACTGCTTAATACTAAGCTCTCCTACTACTAAAAGTCTTATATTTATAGCTAGCCGCTCTAACTTGCTTTTACGGCCTTTTATTCGAGCGCGTAGGCGGTAGTATAGGACGCGCTTTATACGTACTAACTTCATTATCGTTCTATTAAATCTATCGTTAAAAAGCTATACAGCTTCAGAAATTCGAGCTTCAACCTATTAATACGTTCCGACAACAGTATACATCTTGTTCGCTGAGAAATTTGGTGTAAAAGGTGTGGTAGGGATTGATTTGTACAAAATTTGTGTTGAGCTGATAATTTGCGTTGAGCTGTACAGGGCTTAGTTACCCCGTAACTAAGCACTTTGGGCTAGTACTGCCTACTTGGTACTGAACACACATAGTGCAGTCAACACGGCAGCTTCAACATCAACCGCGGCATGGCGGCCTAGGAAGCGGCATCAGCGGCCTCGCCTGATATTCAGCAGAGTTTGCACTGGCATCCCCACTACAAATTATTGAATCTTCTCCGTCGCCGGGCCCCGCAGTGCTCAACCCTCAATTCCGGGTCACGTGCAGTCCGCTTCTGGCCGCTATCTCCAGGATCTGGCAAGCTACGACCGTCGGGCCTCGCCGAAGCCCAGCTCCACCAATGCGCGATGGCCTTCTCCGCCCATCCCTCGCGCGTCCCATCCCAGAGCTCACTGGTGATCGATTGAGAAAAGCAGTCTCGGCCGCTTCCGTTTGTCGAGTGTTACGATAAGATCCCGTCTTCCAGCCTATATCTACGCCATACCCCCTCACTTACGATAGCTTTCCCTAGCAAGCATCCTCTCCCAAGCTCCCATTGACTTTTGAGTACCCCGCTGGCTTCTCACTGTTTGACCTCTCCTCTCGTCTTGCCTAGCTTTAGCTTTCATTGTTTTGAATTCTGATCTTTCTTGTCTATTCTAAGTGCTTCAGTTCGCCATGGCCCAGCTTAGCTACGCCCGCTACGGCAAGGACAACGTCCGCTTGTACAAGGTTGATAAGGACTCCAAGACCGGAACCCATAAGGTTGTCGAGCAAACCGTGCGCATTCTACTCGAGGGAGACATTGAGACTTCGTAGGTTCTTTTTAGTCTTCACGTCCATGTGCCAATGACTTACCACGGAAACAGCTACACCAAAGCCGACAACTCTGTCGTTGTTGCTACCGACACCCAAAAGCAGACGTGCTACATCCTCGCAAAGCAGAACCCTATCGACCCTCCTGAGCAATTCGCTGCTGTGATCGGTAACCATTTCATCGAAACGTATCCCCACATCCACGCTGCACACGTCAAAATCATCCAACACCGATGGACCCGCATGGACATTGATGGCAAGCCACACCCTCACTCCTTCCTTCGTGACGGCGAGGAGGTCCGCATTGTTGAGTCGGTCACCAGGGAGGGTGAAGGCACTTCCATTCGATCCAAGATTGAGAAGCTGTTAGTACTCAAGAGCACTGGATCTGCTTTCCACGGCTTCCATCGGGATGAATACACGAGGTTGCCTGAGACTTGGGACCGCATTCTGAGCACAGAGGTTGAGGCTGGCTGGCAGTGGAAGCTCTTCAAGAACCTTGCTGAAGTGAAGGCTGTTGATTTCAATGCTGCATGGAAGACCGCGAGAGACATTACACTCAAGATCTTCGCCACCGACGATAGTGCTAGCGTGCAAGCCACCATGTACAAGATGTGCGAGGAGATTCTCGCTGCTGTTCCTTTGGTAGAGGCTGTCGATTACACACTTCCCAACAAGCATTACTTCGAAATTGGTAAGCAAGATCCAAGCTTAGCAACAAAGGAAATACCGCTAACAAACCAACGCAGACCTCTCCTGGCACAAGGACATCAAGAACACTGGCAAAGATGCCACTGTCCTAGCTCCCCAGTCCGACCCCAATGGCCTAATCCATTGCTTGGTCACCCGCAAGGGCCCCAAGGCCAAGTTGTAGACCAAGTTTCGCACATCTTCCCGATCTAGCGCACTTTACGACTTGACGAGCTTTGTACACTAGACTAGATCTCGTGTCTAGCGAAAGACCGTTCTTTTTGATGTTTGTTCTATGATTTTTATTACTTTATATTTGTAGATTGCCATGATTCATTATACCCCTACGAAAGTAGATCGATCAGCATGTGGGGTGTCAGCTCGGGGGGCACCGAGAATACTTGCTAGGCAAAACAGTGGGCTTTGGACACAAGGTTATAGGAAGTTTTTTTTTTTTTCGACTGAACTGAAATAAGAGGAGCAATAAGATATACATAACCACTTAATAAATATCATTCGCTTGATTGGACTGTTTAATTTTTTTGGTGTTTTCAGAGTGATCTTTTGCTTCATGTCAAGAGTTTAGGCGTGAACAATAGATAGGCGGGGGTTTTGATCGGGCTGGGAAGGTGCAGCTTACGCTTGTGATTCCAGTCGATCAGGTCAGCAGGTCAGCAGTAATATTTTGTCGAGAGCCAGCGTCTCCATGAGAGAGTACCGGTTTTACGAAATGATTAAACTCCGTGGAGTCACTGCATGTTTGAAATTCCTATAATGCCCGGAAGCTTTCCTATATTAATTTATCGATAAGGCCATGGAATGCCAGGGGACTATTCGACGTAAAAAGCCATGTATGAGATCCATGTGTTGAACTAGTGATATCAGAAAAAAAACATGGTATTGTAGTATGCTACAGATAGACCGAATACAACTAGGAACTCCGCATGCCATCCAAAATGCCACTTTGTAGATATACACAAATCTTACATCGCCGCTAAGTTCATCTCTCCACGGGGCAGCCATCCTCCTTTCCATGTAGGCCCTTTTGAATCTATGCAGTAACGTCTCCCCAAAATCCACCACTCACGAAGCCGGTGCAGCCTTCGCCTTCGCCTTTGCTTCCGCCAACGTCTTCTTCACATCCGGATGAGCAGCAACCCCTCTCCAACCACCCCACCCCACGTTCAACAGGTTCTCCTTATATGGATGCCCCCTCCCCTCAAACGTCTTCAACCGCGCCAACCTCTCCTTCCTCAGCCGATTCTTGGGTAACATGCCACTAACTGCCTTTCGCAGGACCTCGCCGCCACCCCATTTCGCTATCAGTCGGTCCATGTTGATCTCCTTGAGGCTGCCGGGCCGCGTCGTGTGCGTTCGGTACAGCTTCTGGAAGCGCTTTTTACCAGTTGTATGCAAGTTTGCACAGTCGATTGCTACGACGTAGTCACCGCAGTCGGTGGACGGGTCGAAAATGGGTTTATGCTTGCCCATGAGTGCGACCGCTATCGAGGAGGCGATGCGGCCCAGGGCTCGTGGGTCGGAGCCTATGTCGACGAGGTGCCATGAGCGGGCATATGCGAGGCGGGTCTGAATTTAGTTGTGTTAGTTTTAATGTTCGTGGTGTTGGCGATGCAGCTCGGTTGGGCCCAACTCAGCTCAGCTGTTGTAATCATGTTTTGTTTCAAAGGGTGTTGTGGTTGTGAGGCTCGAAAAAATTCCGCGCGGAAGTCCGTTACGGGCGCAGCAGGACGACGTACTTTACCAATGGTTTGGGACATGTTGGATGAGGCCAATGGGCCTTGTATACGTAAGAGCTTCCTTTCTCCGGTGGTACAACTGGCCTTGAAACCGTGCAAGAGGCGCAATGGATGGAGGGGGGACGTGGGGCGCGCAGTTGGCCGATGCCGTTCTGTCGTGATGTCGAGTTTGAGATGCTTGGCAATTATTTTCCCAAGGGTCAAATCCAGGTCACGTGCATCGCGTCGGTCCGAGCCGAGGCGCGGATTTCAAAGCAGGGCTAGCTGTAGAGGCGACTGGTCTACATTGCCCACATTTGGTGGTGACTCGATGGACAGAACTGTAACTCAAACATTGAGACCCTGGTTTGCAATTCACCTGCCACGATGACGATACCGCCTTTCGAAACCACCTTTGCGGTGCCTATGACCTGCGAGTCCTGTATCAAAGACATTGAGGGCTCCCTCAATCAATTAAGTGGTACGAGCCTAGCCAGCCGAGACCAGCACCATCACTGTCGTCTGTGTCATTCCCGTCTGATCCAAAGACAGGTATCAATAAGGTGACGGCCAATCTCAAAGAACAGCTCGTCTCTATCGAGGGCACAGCGGCGCCATCAGCCATAGTTTCAGCGTTGCAAGCCACTGGCCGCGATGCCATATTGCGCGGATCGGGCAAATCAGACAGTGAGTCTAACCTTATACCAGACACGCAACCAATGTTGCAATAAGGTTTGCTGCCGTTGTTAGATATTCATTGAGAGATCTACAGGCGCAGCCGTATGCATTCTAGAGTCGCATGCGCCTCACGTGGAGAACAAAGTCCGGGGACTGGTGCGCATGGTGCAGGTTGCACCCAACCTCACCATTGTAGACCTGAGTATCAAAGGATTATCACCAGGAACATATTACGCTACGGTCCGCGCCTCAGGGGATATTTCCGAGGGCCCCGAATCTACAGGAGCCATCTGGGAGGCGTCCAAGGCCAAGGCGGACGGCACGCCCTGTCGAGGCGTGTTTGGGACTGTTGAGGTGAACAAGGGCGGTATAGGTACAGTATTCTTGGACAGGCCGATTCAGATCTGGGAGATGATCGGCCGGAGCATTGTGGTCGCGAGACAGCAGGATGGAAAGTTTGATAAGAATGATGCAGACACGCTTGTTGGGGTTATCGCGAGAAGTGCCGGCGTGTGGGATAATGATGTATGTGTTTTCCCCCAGCTTTACGGCTTTACGATTTAGGATGTTTGGCTGACCTGCATGCTGCGCAGAAAACGGTGTGTTCATGCTCTGGCAAGACGGTGTGGCAGGAGAGACAGGAACAGGTGGATAGGGGCATGCTATGAGAAAGCTCGGTGGTATCCTAAGGCTAAGAAGAGCTGGTGTGAGGTGCTATCGGTGCTTTGGCAAATGTGAAATGCCAAGTTGGATAGGCTTTGCGTACAAAGCATGCAGTTTTGCGCAGGCAAGTCATAGCCGGCAGATCAGTTTAGGAAATGTGTACCTGGATATCTAGGCCGAAACAGCGTGTGCATGAGTCGAACTGCAGCAGAAGTGATGAAGTGAGTTCGCGAAGCCTTAGGTTCATGCGTTCATGCCTGGGGACGACAGGCGGAGAGAGGTGAGTGGGTGGGAGTTAGGCTCTGTCACGTGGGTGTCTCAGTAGCTGGAATGCCATGTAACAGACCTCAAACGCCGTGTCCGTAAATGACCGTTAGGGGGAAAGGACGCCGGGCTTGACCTAACGGACAACAGTGACAGCAAATGGCGGACTTTGGACAGCGGGCCGTAAAGAGAAGAAGTCGTCTTGGATGTGAGAGATCAGATGGCGGTGGTGCGATGCTGGCGACCAGAATAGTCGATAGACTTAGCACCAGTCAATTACAAGCAGGCTGGGTAGTTATTGGAGACGACAAGACGACAAGACGACAAGACGCCTCTACGCGCCGTGGATCCTCGCCGTACGCAGCCTGTCCGCAACTCGATTCGCAGGCTATACGCCTCGGGGCCCGTAGCTTGAGCCAATCACGGCTGCTAATGCGGGTGCGAGCCAAGCTCCATCCTCAGACGCGCTGGGACTCAGATTTGGTCTCCCCACCGGCGCTGCGTGCACTGAGCACCAGCCTCCAACCGCCCGCCAAAGCAAAAGCACAAGCCCACGCCCAAGCCCGCCAAACCGCCAACGCCCCCCTCCCCCCATCCCCAAAGCCCGCCAGGCTCCCTGTCCTGTCTTTCTTCTTTGCTGTCCACTCCCCCAAGCCTCCTTCTTCCTCTCTCCGACTCTCCGTGTGCTATCCATAAGAGTTTCCTCTTACTGTCCCTCTTTTGTGCCCACGCGCGCCCCATCCTCACACCACCACAACCCTCCCCCAATCCTGCTACCTTAATACCCGACGAGCCCATCCCCCGCCTTGCTGTAATCTCAACGCTCTCCACGTCGCCCACTCTCGGAGGCCCTGGCGGCTACGCTGTAATATTGGATCTGGAAGAAGAGGAGGATTTTCGTCTGGTCGCATACAAAACGAACCATACCCCTCCATCCGGCTGTGGAGTAGACGAGTAGAAGGCGAAATTCGCATCGAGGCTTGACGACACCATACTGCCGGGTAACTACTAACAGACCTTCGTCATGTCTCTGAAGCAGGTATGCGCTGCTCCTATCCGCCTTGCCGCTGCTTCCTGCTCACCACGGCTGCGGCCTCCTGTGTCCTCTGGAGCGCCAATTGCTAATCTCTTGGACAGGAAATCGAGACCTGGGTGGCAGCCCTTGGCCACTACGATAACAACGAATTCGACGAAGCACTCAAGGTGTTTGATGGAATCTCGGACACCTCTAAAATTCTGTTCAACTGCGGAGTCATCCATGCGACTCTCGGAGAACATGAGAAGGCGGTAAGTGAGGGGTGAGATGTGGGTCGAAAATTCCAGCACGTGCTTACTGTTGTCCAGGTCGATTGCTACCAGCGCGCTGTGCGGCTGGATCAGTATCTCGCCGTCGCCTATTTCCAGCAGGGTGTATCCAACTTTCTCATGGGCGACTTCGAAGAGGCACTTGCAAACTTCAACGACACGCTTCTATACCTTCGAGGAAACAACAACATCGATTACGAACAGCTCGGCCTAAAGTTTAAGCTGTTCTCTTGCGAGGTGCTCTTCAATCGAGGTCTCTGCTATATCTATCTCCAGCAGAAGGATGCGGGTATGCAGGATCTGTCGTTTGCTGCCAAGGAGAAGGTCGTTCCGGATCACGACGTTATCGATGAAGCCATCAGAGAAGAGGCAGAAGTGAGAGACACCTGATCCAATCCAGTGATTTCTAATGCTAACCAATCATAGGGCTACACCGTCTTCTCCATTCCGGTTGGTATTGTCTACCGCCCTAATGACGCGAAGGTCAAGAACTTGAAGACGAAGGATTATCTTGGAAAGGCACGATTGGTTGCTGCGTCCGACCGAAATAACGCTTTCACTGGATTCGCTGGAGCAGAGATCAAGAAGATGGGTAACTCGGCCAAGGATGATAGGCCCGAAGAGAAGCTCTCCTATGCCGCAACGAACTTGGTGAAACCAGAACTCCAAAGCAGGTCCCGCCAGCAATCCGAACCACCTATGGGCCGCAATGTATTCCCACCTACACCACCGCCCGAGTCTGATGGCAGAAAGGGTGGTGACGCTCCAATGACTCGAGCCCAATCTGTACGCGGAGGCGGACCCAAGCCTCAACCTCTGAACCTTGGACGGGCTGCTTTCGATCAGAACAACGAACCTCGACGCATGGGAACCCAGCGGTCCGCTTCCGAGCGACCGCCACCAACCCGTGCTGAATCAATGCGTAGCCGTGATATGGGACGTGATAGGCGGCCTGCTCCTGCCCCGCGTCGCCGTGGATCTGACGATGATTATGACGACTACGACGACGTTTACGACATGTACCAGTCGCGCTCCAACCGTCCTTCGTATGCTCGATCTCGTCAAGGAGCATCCAGGCGACCTCAGTATATTGATGAGGAAGAAGAGGATGACTATGACGGAAGCGACCTCGATGACGCAGACTTCGAAATGGTGTCTCGCTCAAAGACGAGGAGACGATCTCCTGCTCGTTCCAACACCTCCCGCCGCAGTGACCGTGATATAGGCACCAAGATTCGAGTCAAGGTGCATGCTGGCGATACCCGTTACGTGTTTGTCAACCAGAACCAGTCGATGCGCGACTTTGTTCAATCAATCCGCGAGAAGTTTGGTATTAGGCAGAACTTCAAGGTGGAGATCAAAGATGATGGTGATATGATTACGATGGCGGACCAGGAAGACCTGGATATGGCTATCCAGACGGCCAAGAGTATGGCCAGAAAGGAAGGCGCTGATGTACCCAAGATGGAGGTATGGCTTACCTTTGCCCCTTCTTCTTCTTCTTCCAAAAACCCTATGAATGCCCCGCCCCTTACCCCGAGGATCGAGATATCCGAGTTTTAAGTTTTAGTAATAATGGGGGCTAACGTGATTGTCTATCTAGGTTTGGATAAAAGAAGTATAGAAGTAGAGATACCCAGCAGCACGCTGCTCTCACGAGTCGCCACTATTTCCTTTTTCATCTGCTTTTGGATCTTCGACTACCCCCCTTAAAATCTTTTTTGATTTATATGAGTATGCTGGGCTTGGAGCTTTTCTTACACTCTCCCCCTCTGCTATAATGTCGACATGTTGTCATTAGCGAGCATCTTTTTGGTTGTTTGCGTCCCCCTTATACACCTTTCACAGCCGGACTGTTGATTGTCCGCCGGTAGACTTTGGAAATGCCAGTTGCTTAGGCTTGGTGGTAGCATATCATTATCATATCCCTAGTACAAACGTAATCATGTGTTATGGAGCATACCTACATATCTCTGGGCTCTGCAGTTTTATGCACCTTGGCACTTATTGACCCTTTTGCGCCCCTGTAGTATGATTTCCAATTTCAATGCACGCTGTCACAAACGCCGAGTTGGTCACTTGTTTGAAAGAAGCACAGTGAGGATCGCTTAGGAGGCTCTTTTGTCAAACTCACCCCTTCTTACCTTTGGCATCTTCAAAATCTCGAATATCTACGCCTCAGGCACAACACTAACCTCTGCAGCCATTATCGCTGCCGCACCTTTGAGGCTCTTCAAACAAAATCGGGAAAATTCGGTGGCCGGCACTGCAGCTATCCGTCCCGTTCGTTCCCTACCTTCCCATCCCAATCCCATCTGTTCCCTTTGTGTTTTAGAAGCCTACCACTCTCACGGTTCTCTGACCACGCGAGAATCAGGCCATATTGTTTCGTGCAGCCGGCTAAAGAGGATGAACAAGCACGCCCGCAGCACTATCAAGCCATCAAGCCATCAAGCCATCCAACCCCCAGATGAAACTGTAAACCTGTCGGCGCAATGCCGTGCGCTGCTGGCACCATCTCAAAACTTGAACGCTGGCGGTGATGATCTCAACTTGCCTTGATTTGCTTGCGCCAAACGCCATGACGGTTCCTGTCCTGTTTCAGAACGACGGATCGAGCTATGAAGGGCCTAGAGCGTGGAAATGAAAATGGCTAGAAGGGAATCGTGGTGAGTATTGGCAAGGGGAGAGGGGCAGTGCCAGAGAAAAGCATCTGTCACTGAGGGATCCAAGACTCTTGGAGGCAGGCTTGGTACATGTGGCATCGCACCAATACGTGTGCGGGTGGAGACATGGGTTTGAGATGTTGGAGCCGAGAGGTTGCAGTTGGTGTTTCAGAGTCGGGGGGTTGAGGCTGATAGGGGACAGTGGCAGGGAGGGGGAGCATCATGATGTCAGGCTCGGCACGGCAGGACACTTGGAAAATGTTAATACTTTTGACAGGCAGGTACGCCGGTTCTCCAGATCAGGAAATACATGTGTGTATGTGATCAAAATGGGGGGTTGTTGCGAAGATGAGGGTTGAGACATTTGTATACACAATATTTGTACAAAGACTTTGATGGCCGAACGACAAAACGACCATGCTTCAAGCCGTGTGTTCCCGCCTATGCCCTTCCTAAACGCCGATTCCCTATGCTTTCTTTCTTCCTGAATTCCGCTCCGAGTATTCTCCATTAGGCGTGACAGGTCGTTCCCCGTCTGCCGTTCGCGCTGCTTCGTATCATCGCATTGCCGTATTCATCCGCTTGACCGAAAACGATGCTCCATCAATTGTTCGACTAGTTTTGGCCTGGAAGCTCTCTATGCTGGGAGGATGATCTCACTCCAGCTGCTGTGGAGGAACGCGACACCAATCTGTCCGTCACCTTGTCAGCACGTACTTGTTCAATCATTCCCTACTTTCCACTATTTCCCCTCCCTCATGCCATCGACGGATGGTTGATTGTCTGATTAGGAAATTGTCTTACAGCGAACATTCCGATAGCCGTGACGACGGAACGGTTCTCGGGGCTTGTGAACACCTGAAGTGTGCTGGCTGCAAAGCTGGGCTCCGCGACGGTGCGGCCTTTGCCATGGATCTGCTTAGGAGGCATAGTGGTTGGTATGTGGGCTCTGTTGCATCATTAGCATTGGTATCACACGATCAGAAGATTGCAAAGCCGTACGGAGTTGGGGGATAGATATGTGAGATGGCGCTGGGTATTGACGAGCTCAATCGCGATGATGAAAGCTCAAGAAACTTTTGGCAGTTGCGGAAGAATGATTCGCCGCCCGATCTTCACTTGTGTTACATAAGCACATCATCTTTTGACCATTTCTCACGAATATGGGCACGAAACTGTTTGTAATGGATATGTATTGCTTAGCTGGTGAGTGAATAGATGCCAAAAAAAAAAATGCTAAAATCTCTGCGTGAGTCAGTTTCTAATGTGCAATAACAATAGCCCTCGAACGCCTGGCCTAATCCCCCCATTCAACATAGCATATAACAGACATTGTACAGATCTCTATTCGGGACATGTCTTCCCCTTGATGTCCCAGTTGTCCTTTACCCAGTCAGTCATGATATCCGTGAAGCTCTTGCCGTCCAGATAGACATTTGTATCGCTTTCTTCGTATTTCTCGCCCACGTATCGAAGTGCTAGAATAATCCAAGGTTGAATAAACTCGTTGTACATCAAATCCACCTGTTCAGGTTCGTGATCATCTTCTAAAGAGAAGCCGACAGGTGCTTGGATACAGTTTGGTACGTCGAAGAATGGAATGACAGAATGCTTCGTGTCATCGCCATCATCACCGGCATCGTCTTTGGTGGTGTAACCAGGTATAAGGTTGTCATCATCGCCTCCCATCGGTGCTTGGACATTCTGAGTGTGCAGAAAGCCGTCCCAAGATTGAGAAGCAAGCATTTCTGGACGGAATTTTGCTGCAACCAGCTCTGGTGGATGCAAATAAACATTCTGCTCCATCATCTCCGCCAAAATCGGACCTTCGTTATTTAAGAGCTTCAGTACCTGGCTCGCTGATTTGTATGGTACATCTTGAATATAGCGGAGCGCGCTGGTGAATGGCGAGATGAGAAACTTGGTATCCTTTGTGAAAGCTCCCTTGAAAAGGTCAAATCGTATGGCCCCCGTGTTAGTGATAACCAATGCTTTCTTTCCGTTTTGTACTCGCTCAGCATTTGCAATCGATTGCGGCAAGATCTGCTTCTCTATCAAGGTGAATATGCTCTCATTGTGGGGGTACGGGCGCCTATTAACCCAGAAGTCGTGCGGAGCACAGCCATAGCGTTCATTCAGGTCAAGCGACTGTCGGGCGTCTTCGATCCTCTGTGAAACCTCCAGGCCATGTTCAGTCGGAAAGCTTTTTTCGTCCTTTCCACTATGGTGGCGAAGCGAGAATAGATTGTTGTCTATGTATCGACGCGAGAATTTTAACTTCGACTTTTGGGGTGCTGCTGGCTGCTTCTTTGTTCCGCCAGTACTGAGTCCACTGATCGACATGAAGCCGAGCGTCTCCATGTATCGCCCACTTTCAATGGCCACGGACTGGCTATCAAAGACCTCGTAGTCTCTGATATGCGAATGACCACCAAAGAATTGGATCGGCGTATCCCATTGTGCGGACCGGATGGTCGAAAATAGCAGAGCATATTCCGGGGATCGAATATCGACATGACCAAATACAATAATCAGGTCCAAATCTTTGTCTTTCAAAGCTTCTTTAAACCAATCTTGTTTGACTGTATACTTGACCGTCCGAACAACAGTGTTGTTTGCATTGCCCGTAAAGTCAAACAGGAACCCAAATGCCAGAATGCGAATGCCTTGATTCTTAGTGGTGAATTTCTTGTAGCGTGCAGCAAGCGGCTCCAGGTTTCCAGTTTTCGGGTTATATATGTCTAGATTCGATGCTAGATAATTCCCTTTGAAATCAGGAACTGTATGGTAGAACTCGCCTTCGGCAGATAAGGCCTTGTACAGTTCATGGTTTCCAGAGCAAATGAGATCAATTTGCTGTTCCTTAGCAATTTCATACGTAAACTTCCCGCGTGGTTTGGACGAGTCATAGATTGCGTTGCCTTCAATCCGGTCCCCGGTGTCAATGAGCAGCAAGTCTGAGCCGTCTGCATCTGCTTTATCGTGTAGGTGCTGAACGAAAGAAACATAGTCTCCCCAATCAGCGGAATAGGAAGGCCTGGTTGAGGTCAGCACAGATAAATTTCGATCGCATCAAGGGCGAAGTACTCCTGCAGATGGCCGCCCCACCAGCCATGCACATCGGTAGTGTGCAGGAAATTCAGCTGCGCCCATGGTAGTTCACGCAGGGGCGCAGGTACCGGGGCTGGGGCAGAGGGCTGGGCCCCTCTCACGGCCTCGATGAGCCCAGAAAGAATGATGAAGTTTGGAATCATCTGTGAAGTGCTCTCGCAGTTGTGAGACTACATATAATAGGTAACCATTCAGGTACTAGGCAGACGCTGCCTATCGATGACGTCCGTCAAGTTGCCTTGTGTGTTTCAGTCAGCAGCAGGCCCCTGGGAGCCTTGCAGAATAGGACGCAACAATAGAAAAGTTTGCAGGGCCAATAGAACAGCTAAGGCGAAGGGTCGCAGTGGCACAAAGAACAATAGATGCGGTGAATCGCAGCACAATAAGAGTGAATTGGGGCTGAGTCAGCTGGCCGCAAGTGAAGTAACAAGGAATGGGGGCCGGGCCCCTGGTCCGGCTTAGCGTGCCGCCGCCCGAGCTATTAATCGCGTCGCTGGTCAACTTTTTCGAGCTGCTCAACAACAACACAACCTCAACCTCGAGAATTTCTGTCAACCAACCCACGCGCAGACGATTCTTTTGCATCGCAAACAATGGCTCCTCGCGCAGGTGCCCGCGCTACCGCCTCTAAGGCCACAAAATCTGAAGCTAAAGAAGTCGTTGTCAACGGAACCGGTACGTCACTATCATTCGATCTATTTTCGCCTTCGTCTCTAATTCATCCAGGCACCATGAAAGGTCGTGTCAAAAAGACAGCAACTAAACCCAAGGTCAATGGTACAGCTGTAGCACCTACCAAAAATGCACCAGGTGAGACCAACGCGCCCATAAACGCAACATCTCTGACTAGTTCAATCTCAGCTACTGGACGAGGTCGTTCCAAAAAGTCAGAGACGCCCGCGCCTGCTGCTGAACCACAGAAGACCAATAAGCGCAAGAAGGACGATGATGAGGACGAAGCTGAGTCCGAGCCGGCCCCAGCGGTGAAGAAACCCAAGGTCGAGAAGGCCAAGGTCACCAAACCCATGAAGGTTGCAAAGGCGCAGCAGCCCAAGGGTCCTCGACGTGTTCGCGGCAAGAAGACCGAAATCAACACAATTCGATACACCGAACCTCTCAAGGTCTTCGTTTTTGGTGAGGGAAGCTCTGGTGAGCTTGGTCTCGGCGCCACAAAGAAAGCGATCGATGTCAAGCTACCGCGTTTCAACGAGACACTGACGAACATGAACGTTGTCAAGATTGCTACGGGTGGTATGCACGTCGTTGCTTTGACAAAGGACAACAAGATCCTGACCTGGGGTGTCAACGACAATGGCGCGCTTGGACGCGACACCTCCCATGTGGAGGTCAAGATGCGGGACATGGACGCGGATGACGATTCTGATTCAGATTCAGAGGACGAGACTGGCGGCTTGAACGCAGCTGAAGCCACTCCCACCGCAATTTCCATGGAGCACTTCCCTGAAGACACCGTCTTTGTTGACATCGCCGCTGGAGACAGCTGCTCTTTCGCGCTCACTACCGAAGGAGCTATCTATGGTTGGGGAACTTTCCGTAAGAATGAAGGTATTCTCGGATTCGGTCGTGGCAACCACACCGCAAGGACACCCGTTTACATTGACGGAGTCACCAAGGTTACCCAAATCGTGTGCGGAACCAACCACGTCCTGGCTTTGGACAAAGAGAGGCATGTATATGCCTGGGGCAACGGTCAGCAAAACCAGCTAGGACGCCGAGTGACGGAGCGCACCCTCATCGAGTCGCTTCAGCCCAACCGTGTCGGCTTCCACGACAGCTCAGTTAAGCGACCAAGCCAGCGAATCGCGAAGATTGCCTGCGGTGATTACCATGGCCTCGCTATCGCCGAGGATGGCCACATCTGGTCTTGGGGTGCCAACAACTACTGTGAGACTGGCCACTCTGTCAACGCTGGTGAAAACAACGCGAGTGTCTTGACGCCCCGAATCATTATGAGCCTTGAAGGTCGCAACGTCCAGACCGTTGATGGCGGCTCGCACCACAACATTGCCATTACCAAAGACGGTCAGGTGCTTACATGGGGACGCTGCGATGGCTCCCAGACCGGCATTCCAGAGGACCAACTCAAAGCCATCGATGACGAAGAGAAACTGCTGAAAAGCAACGGCAGGCCCAAGATCCTCATTGAACCCACCGTTATTCCAAACCTAAAGGACATCGTTACTGGTGCCTGTGGACCAGAGCACACCATTGTCATTGACAAGAATGGCAAAGCCTACTCCTGGGGCTTCTCTGCTAACTACCAGACCGGCCAGCGCACCGACGACGATATTGAAACGCCCACTCTCATTGACAATACCGCTGTGAGAGAGACCAAGCTTATTTGGGCTGGCTGTGGTGGCCAGTATTCCATTATCGCTAGCAAGAAGGAGTAGGGCATGATGTGGTTGTCCGAGACTCTGGCTTGATTATTCATGGGCTTGCCTTGGTTGTCAGTATTCCATTGTCGCTGGCAATAAGGAGCAGGGCCTGATGTGGCTGCGTGAGACTCCAGCTTGATTCTTCATAGGCTAGCTATGGTGGTCAGTATACCATTGCCGCTAGCAAGAAGGATTAGGGCGTAACATGGTGGTCCGAGACTCCAGCTTGATTCTTCATGTTCCTTTCATTTCTTCAAAGTTGTTTTTCCAACAGAGATTCCACTTCATTTTCGAGGCGTTTTCTGGGAGTTGAAAAGGGTTACCCGAGTTGCATAGCGAACGGCTCTTTCGCATTCGATTCCAACATATGTGGATGTTACATTTGGGTGGTTTGTATAGTTCGGCATACGGGGTGGTTTAACAGGGCGGACGAAATGGTCGAGACTACCCATCAGATTTTTAATACTGAAATGCTATGCTTTTCCATACTGTGAACAGACATCCCACTTGCTCCACCGTCCCTGTTAGTGATTTTTTATGTATGCGTGCACCAAGACGCCTCTATCATAATGGTTGTTATATATCCACCTGCATGACGCATTTGTCCTGCGACGTTTACAGCTATATTTTTCAACGAAATCCTCTCATGATCACAAATAAATTGTATTGGTCTTGAAAATTTATCAGCTCCGTGCAAGTCCCAGAGGATCAAGGACAAGCCTTTCGAGTTTCCTTAGCGAACACGCAAATACCCTCAACCTTTTTCTCCGCATAAAACGCCATGAAAATGCCCTATGCAAACGCCAAGCTCTTCGTTAGTCTTCTGGCGCATGCGAAACACAAAATTGAAGCGCTCCTCCAGATCTAATCATTATCGTCCGGCCCTCATAGCCCTAGCTTGCTCTCGCTCGGCTGCATTGTACCTGAAACTCGTCGTTAGCTCCGGATCAGGACGCTTAAGCTAAATGCGAGTGGTATTCTTCTTGCGCTGCGAGTGACTCCAGAGGACACGTACTTGAGAAGTTTTTCGATCAGGTCGACGTGGGTGAGAATCATTCGGCGGCAGCAGTAGCGCTGTAGTCCGAGGTTATCGAGAGCTTCACTAGAGAGCCAAGTTGGTTAGTCATGTTTGAAAGGCGGTGATTGTGTACATTAAAGGCTTCTGAGAGACGAGAGCAATATAATGATGTAAGAAAGTGCAGTATTCTTACACATCAGGCATTCCACTATCAACCATGGCAAGATAGCGCTCCCAGAGGTCGCCAGTGACCTGTCGGCAGTGTTAATGATTGTTCGCATACGCGATGGCTGTGTTGAAAATGTACCTTGCCGCAGGAGAAACAACGGATAGGGACAATCATTTTGAGCTGAGAGGTACTTGAAAATGTCCGATGAGTACTCGCAAACTGTGAAACCAGTATGCGCCGGTAGAGTAACTGGAGTTGGTGTTGATAAAAGTTCGCGACTAGTTCCCAAAGAAATTCGAGGCTGAGATGAAAGCGCCAAGCCAGAAGGCGGTGAAAAGCTTGGACCAACGACCGTCAAAATTATTTCGAACTTTTGGAAGTGGAGCTTCACAGACGTTTACCACGAAATTCCCGGCGCGCTACTGGGCCAATCTTGGGCACTTCAGGCAGTCAAGATGGCAAAAAATACCCTACAGCTGAAAAGGAAGAGAGAAGGTGCGGACGCACAGCGAAAGAAACCGAAAACACAGAGGAAAGGTGTCGCGGGGACTGAGAACGAAAACGAGACGGCTGCTTCGCCAGCAGCTAAGTCAACGCCGAAAGTGAACGGGACTCTCAAAACAAGGCGAGAATCTCTTTCGAAGTCGCAGACTATTACCTCAAACAGTGTAAACGAAAATGCGCCCATGAGTACACCGCCCAACTCCAAGGAAAAGAAGACGTCGAAGGGGAAAGGAACGGAAAATGTCGCCTCAACTCCAAACAAAAACGCCAGCACCGACGTGGAAGATGTTTTGATTAGCTCAATTGTAGATGGCAACGCTACAGAAGAAAATACTACATCCGGCCAGTTGTCAAACAAACAGAGAAAGAAAGAATGGAGGAAAGAGAAGAAGAGGCAGGCTAATGGGGCCGTCCAGGCAGGTGCCGCAGATGAAGTCGCACTTCAGTTAGCTCCTATAAAGCCAAAGAAGAAAGGCAAGAATTCCGCGCAATGGGCCATTTCACCGCCTCAGGGAGGATGGTTTCTGCCACAGGACCCCGTATTTTCTTCAGATGAAAAGCACCTGCTTCTTGCAAATATCCGGGCGCTACAGATATACTCCACCGAGACATCGCTCCTCACCAGTGTTCTTCCGGTTGGTGGCTCGGGTGTTCTCACGGCATATGCCCTGTCATCCTCAAACTCTCATTTGGTCTACATTGCCGACTCAAATGGGCTCATTACACTTTGGGACTGGGTGAATGGGTCAAAAATTGGCCGATGGGAGATTGGATCAAACGTTCGACATTTGGCAGTAGTCACTCCACCTGGTTCGGATGAAGACCTTGTATACTGCCATGAGGTCGGAAACACTCACGTCCTAAATGTACACGCGCTACGTACAAGGAGCCAGGCATCTCAGACAGAGCTCAAGCGTATTCTCAAGACAAATTCGTCAATTACTGGCATCCAGGTGCTTTCACAAGGCAAGATAGTCATTGTTGCCTGCGCCAACTCAATCATCGTCGGGAAACGCCAGAGACTCAACAAAACTGCTTTGCAGGATTTTGAATACCTCTGGCGAGAATTCAAAACATCAAAGCGTGTCACTGCCTTCAGCGCGCACGTACGGAATCCAGAAGAATTTAGCAAAGGCAAAAAACAGTCCCAGGATTCACGCGACAACCTGGATCTGGCCGTTGGTGACGAGACTGGTGTCATTTACCTTTTTGAGGATATTCTGTCGTCCTTTGCTGCTATGGAAAGAAATCAAAATCTCAGCTTCGATGGCCTAAGGCCGAAGCGCCTTCACTGGCACAGAGATGCAGTCGGGTCTGTTACGTGGTCGCTAGATGGTAAGTGTTTGCAGTGTATATCTTTGGTGCTGGATGCTGATTTGAAAAGGCAACTATCTTATCTCCGGCGGTGACGAGACGGTTCTCACGATTTGGCAGCTCTCGACCGGAAGCCAGCAGCACCTACCTCATTTGACAGCAGCCATCGAGAACATCGTCGTGTCTCCCTCGGGTGCGTCCTATGCGCTGACGTTGGCGAATAACTCGGTCATTGTTCTCTCTACCACCGAGCTGCGGGCCAAGACGAACATCATCGGAATCCAGTCAAGGAGGGTAGATCTCGCACAACTGCCCCGTGAATCGAACTCAAGCAGGTACTTGTTTGACATCTTTAGCCAAATCCCAATGACCGTGGATCCCAAGAACACCAGTCAAGTCATGTTCACTATGCCCTCATCACAGCCTCTACATGCAAACGCGGGTCTGCGTCCTGAGCCTTACCTGCAAACCATCGATGTGGCAAGCGGCCGTCCAGTATCACGGCAGGCAATGACCCGGAACAATGCGACGGATCCAAACATGGGACCAGACAGTAGAAAGATCTTGGAGCCGAATGTCAAGCTCCTTCAGATCAGCCACGACGGCGAGTGGCTTGCCACTGTAGATGAATGGATTCCTCCGCGTACTGATATGGGCTATCTCAACGAAGGAATTCCCCAATTCAATGAGGAAGAACGCACCTACCGTCGTGAAGTCTATCTCAAGTTCTGGCGATGGGACAAAGACAATGCACAGTGGAAACTAGAGGCCAGAATTGATGCGCCACATTTCTTCGAGGATGTCTGTGCCGGCGGATTAGTCTTCGACTTGATTGCAGACCCTTCTGCTCCAGGCTTTGCAACTGTCGGCGAGGATCGAGTTGTCAGAATTTGGAGACCAAAGACAAGACTACGGGACGGTGTTGTGGTCCGTGGCGCCGACAAAAGCAAGGGGCTCGTCACCTGGTCGCTCGACCGTGCGATTGAGGTCCGCAGCAAGCTCGATATTTTAGAACCGAACGCAGGTTCGCAGCAGTCGTTACCATTACGAACATCTCGTCTTGGCTTTTCTGCAGATGGCTCTGTTCTTGTCGCCGGCGTCTCTTGGGCGTCCGAATCTGACCAAGGCGTCATTCACCTGATCGACTCGCATGCGGGAGCCATTCGCCGTTCCATCACAGAATTAGATGTTACTGCGCTCTCCGGACTGGGAATTGTTGGTCGTCATTTAGTCGTTTTGAGCGACTCTATCAATGTCTGGGACATGGTCTCAGACCAACTCGCCTACTGCGTGCCTATCGACTCGCCTGGAACTGACCGCTTCGAACGTGTCCCTCTCATGCGACTTGCTATAAATGTCACTTATGGTACCTTCGCGGTGGCTTGTCCGCAATTTGAGAAAAATGAAGTTTCAAAATCTCGCGCCACTAGATCCTTCAAGAAAGCCACATCTAAGGTTTTGATCTTCGACCCAGAACATTCTGAGGCTCTGTGGACTTCAAAAATCCCAAGTATTTCTCTAGCGCTTGCCTCTCAAAAGGATGGGCGAGGTTACATTGTCCTAGATGCATCGTCCTCCGTCCGGATCATTAATCCTAAAGCGAGGGGCCTGCAGCTCCTTACACCTCCGCCCGAGCCTACGCTACAACGTATCACAGACATCAACAGAAGAGAGAGTACTGATATCACAGAGAGCGAAACTTGTCAGCCAGTTTGGAACCAAGGCTTGCTTTCAGGAAGTGAAGAGCTCCTCCAGGGTTCAGAAAATGACAAGCCGGTTGTGAGACCGGAACAACTTCAACAGATCTTCGATAGCGGGTCCTCTCATGCTTTGCCTCCAGTAAAGGATCTGTTCAATGCTGTTATCGGGTTATACGCTAGGAAGCCAAGGGCATCCGGGGGTGTTGCTACCGCGTAAGGAGATTGGGTTATGCTTCATGTAGAAAATAGATATTCCGCTGTTCATATAATACTTGTCCCGTTCCCCCTCGTGTGCTCCCATTAGCCCAAAATGCTTACGGACAGCACAGCTTTGTTGTTTCCGTAGGAATCCAGTGTTCAGATACGGACATTGGCGCTTGGGAAGCCTAAGCATTAGGCCGGCGAAAAACACGCTGTGACACGGTCGCGGTGGGGATATACCACTTTTACGATTAGGTGAGAGTCTGAATTCAGTGCCAATTCCGGTAGCTCCGTCATGGGAACAGAAGACAAGCGGTTGTAAACTTCATCAAGTGATCCTCTCCAGTCGATTAGATCAGATCAGGTCCTAGCGTCACGCGTAACGCCTTGCCGACACCCTCCTAATCCTCAATGTTCCTAGGTCTTCCTTCGCCCCTCATTAATCACCGTTGAAAAGGATTGCCACATGAAAGTCCTATTTTCTTCTCCTTTGTTGGCTTTTTAATTCCTTTAGAGCGTATCTGTAATTGACTGCAGACGCGGAGAGGACAGGAGCCTCTCCTATTCGACAAGTACTTCACCTTTCACCATTTTGCTTTTCTAGCAGACAGATGTTTCACATGAAGCCTGCACCACAGTGAGCATTGCACGGTGCTGTATGCACTTCTACTATTGGCCTATCGCCAGGGTGTTCGTTGTTGTGAGGTCTCTCCCTTCAGAAGTCCGGAGTCCGGTTGGAGGCAAACCCACAAGCTGAAACACCAAGACAGCAAGTAAAGATCCCGAAGAGGCAAGTGACTAGAATGAGAGGGGTAGACTGATCGCTTATTCTCCCCTTTCCCACTGTCTCCTTTCCGCGCCATAGCCTTGAAACGAACTGCATGAGCCAGACCTATCAGGCGCGCACAGTATGCTACTGGCAATATCGCCCTGCAAGGCTTTGCATCCAATCGAGTGGCAAGCCCGCCACCCCGTCCGATCGCCAACGGGTATGACCGTCTTAGGCGGCCATCCAGTCCCTGGCGTAGAGCACCTGGGCACGGAAATGTCATGCGCGTTTATATTGGATGCGGAGGAGGGGCGTAGGGATAAGTAAGAGTTGTTGCCCTGCTCGAGTGATCGACATCCTGTACCCAGTGTAGAGGTCCAGGAGAGTATTGCAGGCTATATTTTTTTACCAAATACTTACATTCTTTCATTTTACGCTTTGAGGCAGTGCTTCTTTTGCGGTTTGGTTCAACATTGTAATCATGGGTTACGGTAAGTGCTTCTAGGACTGGCGCACCTCTAGGGTGAAGTTTGTAATGATGTGCTTTACTGATTCAATCCAGGTGGATATCTGACGCTGGTCAATGGATCGCCCAATGACTGGACGCTTAGCGGCAAGTCGTCGTACCAGATGGATGCATGGGACTTCCCCACGATTAATGCAGGTAGGCAATCAGCCCACACAGCATAATAGCGTAGATACGTGTTCTCCTTTGTCCTAACATAGCGCAGGCAAAGCAGCAAAAGTTTACGTAGAATGGGGAACCAAGGGACACACAAAGGATGATGCTGGCGAAGCCTATTATAACATTGCCAAAACGGATAACAAGTTCCAAATTCAGGCCAGGAAGCCCAATGACTACCATCTTACTATTTCGCTGGATAATCTGGCGACCAAGCAGAGCGCGAAGGGCTCCAAGATCGACCTGGGATTCCGCCATGATATGGCTGTGAACTGGATCATGTCTACGGACGAGGATGGCCAATGGTGGTCCAATAGCGGGGATTACACCGACTGGATGCAGCAAAGCATGGGTTCGCTAGCAAACAGGACGTTGAAACATATCTGCATGCCTGGATCGCACGATGCGGGAATGACCACGTTCAACCCTGGCACGGTTGGAGCGCACTGGACAAACACGCAGACTCAATATCTCAACATCCTCGATCAGCTCAAGGCTGGTTCGCGTTACTTTGATCTTCGTCCTGTGGTCTCGAGCGGCGAGTGGGTCGCTGGACATTACAGTCAGCTTGGAGATGAAGATATCTGGCTAGGTGGAAATGGTCAATCAATCAAGGATGTTGTCAAGCAGATCAACGAGTTCACCAAGGACCACAAGGAACTCATCATCATCAACATCAGCCACACCCTCGACACAGACAACAACTACAAGCAACTCTCACAAGACCAATGGAACAAACTCTGGGACGCACTTAAAGGCATCGAGAACCGCTTCACAGCCGAGGACCCTGGCAAGACGGACTACTCGAACAAAGTTCTGGGCGACTTCATCACCGACCGCGCCTCCGTTTTCATCATCAACCAACTACCTGGCGGTATCAATCTCGGCAACTACGCAAAGCAAGGCTTCTTCCACCAAGACAACTTCCCTTTCTACGACTCCTACTCCAATTCCAATGATGCGAAAAAGATGGAAGATGACCAACTCAAGAAGCTGAAAGATGAGCGCAACATCGTCGCGGATAACTCCAAGCGCAAAGACAAGTTCCACATTCTCTCCTGGACACTCACCCAGCAGCCCGAAGACGTGATCAACTTCGACAAGGCGATTATGAACTTGGGTGTTTCGGTGTATGACGATTTGTTTGACAAGGGTTTTAATGCCTTTACACCAGAGTCGTTTCCAAATGTGTTGTATGTGGATTCTTTGGGTATTCGCGACAAGCCTGCTGTTTTCCCGTTTGATAAGCCGCGATCAGTGGGTACGAATCGGGATATTTCTGCGTTGGCTATTGCTATTAATAATGGGAAGGCGGGCAGAAACTCTTTTGTTACGAAGTGATGATGAAGTTATCAATTTTTTTGTGGATTTTAGTTGGACGAAGTGTTTTCAGGAGGGATAGAGGTGGGACATCCTGGGAGGAGACTTGTTTGTGAGACACCGACCTGTTCGATAAGATTTTTAGATACCCCAATTTATCAACATGTGACATCATTTTGTACAAGCATGCAAACCGCGGGGCTGGCTCCTGATGGTGTGCGCAAACTCTCCCGAGATGTCGGCGTAGAAGACGGATCTTCAAAGTGTATTTTCTTGTATCAACTTTCCTTCGGAAAGATGACATGCTGTGACACCATCTAGCGGAATAGTTTGAAGAGTAAGACTGGGAATTACTTGGTGACGACACAGACGTCTCACAGGGGCAATGGAAGCACAACAGGTCCTTGGGAAACATTTCAATGCTTCAAATATGTGGTGTGTCCGGCGGGAATAGCAGGAACATAGCTGGGTATCTTGAATGGGTATTCAATCGAGCAACCGAGACCGACCGACACGAAACCATGCGAAGCTTATTTCATGGGGCTGACAAGCATCTTGAGCAGGGCCGGGTCAATTATCATCATTGTAATAAGGCTGAAGGTCGGCTTCTTGGTATTGAGTTTATAGTACTGCAAGCGGCGCGGTCCTGTGCGAAACTTTGCAGCGGAAGGTGGAGTGGTGGGTGGAGCAGGGCGGGAGGCCAGT
>JAQGEP010000241.1:0-61863 GCA_028476805.1 Acrocalymma vagum
GGGGTAGAGGGGGAGGTGGGTAACTAGACGTCACAGACGGTACGTTGGTGATAGAAAATGAGATCTTGTTCTGTGTGGCGGGAAGGGCTGGGATGGAGTGGCATGGCGAGGCACTGGGTTGATGGGGAAAGGTTGACAGCACCATTTACATGGAGTATGCCTGTACGCTTGAAACCCGACTACAAGGCTCTACAACAAACTTCCCGTTGGTCAAATACAACGTCTGAACCTACCCAGCAACCGCCTTTCCACCCGTAGCAATACCATTCGTCCGGACACTACTTCCCTCCCTCGGAAACCTAAACAAGATACTTCCTCCCTTGACCCCAGCCAACGGATTCCCTTCCCCCTCGGTACAGTTACCGACAACCTCATCAAACCCACACTTCAGGTAGAACGCATCATTCCCTTCGCTCGCCAGCACACTTGCATGTACGTTTTCCTCGTCTGCAAGTTGCAAACCCCATTGCACTAGCGGTTTGCCGAAGCCGCGACCCTGGTAGTCCGGATGTACACAGCAGAGGTCGAGGTACCAGTTTTCGGCGCGGGCACCAGACCAATGGTGTGCGCAAAAGGGGAGCGAGGCTTCTAAGAGTTTGCTTTTTGAGGGGTCGAGAGCGCGATTTGGATAGAGGGTTGTGGACAGAGTGTTGGTTAGTTTGGTGTAGGGTATTGCGAGGACTCCTGCGAGTATGGTCAGGGATAAGCATGGTACGCGAGAGGTACAGAATCCGAATAGTAAAAGAGGGCGTTATTTAGGACATGCGGGATAGTACGAAAATGGACAGGAATGCCATGTTGCTTTGCTTTTTGCTTGTATGTGTAACCGAGAACACGCCACTGCTGGGAATGACTGGCCGAAGGAAAAGCCCGGAACGACATCCATGAAATCTGTTACTTACGCGGATCCCACGCACTGAGTTCCATTTTCTTGCCTCCTTCGCCTTGCCGTTTCCAAATCGCGACCCCGACGATCTTTTCCTGTCCTTGCGCGTCCGGCGTAACCGCTACAATGAACTTACAGCGCCAGTCACACCATTCGCGCCGTACCCACTCGAGGAAGAAGAGATAGAAGTCTTCAGGAAATTCATCGCGACGGGGATGTATGATGTGTCCGAAGAGGTCCTCGTCGAAGAATGCTGCGCCGCATACCTCTGCAATGGCAGTGTGATCTGAGAACTTTGCAGGACGGAGGGACATAGTGGACTAAGACATAAAATTGAAAGAGCAAAACGACAGAGAGGGACTGGTGAACCAAAAGGACTTAAGGGACAGGACGACTTTCTAATGATGTCGGCTGGCAACTAGGAATCTGGAAAGAGCATCGTTGTACTGGAGCGAGAGAACGAACCGCCATGAGGGAACAAGGCATTTTGCACGATAGATACGATACTGGTTCGACGAGCTAGCGTCTAGAAAGCCACCGCCACGGCATGCGTGTATTTCAATAACCTGACAATATCACAACAGGGAGTACCGCAATGCACGACCAATTCCAAGGAAAGAAGAAGAGTGGGTATATGAGCGAGCTCTAGCTGCATGCTGCATAGTGTCGGGCTAGGACTAGCAGCGGCGGACGGTCGCGTATCGAGTCATCCATAGGTGCGGACAGACTCTGTCAACGCGGACACGCTTGACACTGTCACCCGCTAGTAGAGGCGATGAAGCGCAGCTTTGAACTCCAAGTGCACAAGAAAATCATGAAAGGTTGGAAAGAAGACGGCCGGAATCCTCCCCACGCCGCTGCTAGCTCAAGTACTGTTAGTCACGTGATCTTACCCAGGCAGCTGCCTATTATTGGATTAGCGCAATTTCCCTCGAGAGTCGCTGCCTCACCACCGAAGGATTCACGTTGAGCGGTTGCAGTCGCGCGTGCCGTTCACTTCACCCATTTGTTTTTCACAATGAAGTGTGTGTCTCACCGCTCTTCAATCCGCTTTTCGTCTACTCAGCAACGCTTCCAAGAGCTTTCTTAGAAGCTACACAACGTCAGACCCCGCCGCCAGACCTCCGCTTCACCCTCTTTGTTGCCTTGCCGTGAAATGCGCGGATACCCCCAAAGACATAAATAATCAGGAATTATTTCCCGTTAGTTCTTCTCTGCCGCAACTCTCACCCACCGTCTGCCTTCGCCTCGATCTTCCGCCCGCGCCCAAGCATACCTATCCAGATCCGATAACCCCACCTAGCCCCTCGTCTCCAGCTCCCCGCCTGCGCACAGGACATCACCAGAACTACTCTCTCCAGCATGGCGTCAACCCACGAAGATTCGGCCATGTCCGACTTCGCAGCTTCGCATAAGCGCCATCTTGAATACACCTACCGTCTCCCTACTCCTCCACGAATCGTCGTTCCCCCGCCTACTCTTACAACCGATATGCCTAATCTCAACATTGGCAGCTCCTCGGCGGAGGAGATCGACACTAGCTTTCTGAAGGAGCTTAACCTTGAGGATATCGTCCAGAAGAACACACTGTTGGAGTGGTCATACGAGCGACGGAGGCACGCCCAAATGATTTTGCCCTGGCTCTATTTGGGACCAATGGTTGCCGCAAAAGATAGGGAATTCCTGGCGCGAGAGGGCATCACCATGATCATGGCAGTGCGCGCGCAGGAGAACAGTATGAAGGGCGTTGTACAAAGTGCACGGGAGGTCTGCCACGAGGTCGTCACAGTCGAAGCCGCCAATTTCCATATGCTCATTGGAAAGTTTACTGATACGACGAGGATGATTAACAGGCATGTCGCCAAAATTCGAAGCCACACTGCTATCACTGGGAAACCTCAACTCGGTAAAGTCCTGGTCTTTTGCGAGTCTGGCAATGAGAAATCGGCCGCAGTGGTCGCCGCATATCTAATGGAGACCCTCGACGATTTCGACTACATCAAGTCCATGCAGGTCTGTCAAGCCCAGCGCTTTTGCGTCAATTTTGACGACACAGTCAAGAACATACTACGCTCTCATTGGGACATCATTCAAGCAAGACGCTCTGTAGCGAGCTCCCGCGCTGCGCTGCTGAATTCCTCTGGGCTTATCAGTGGTCTCCAACAAGTGGCTCAGCACCTGCAGACGCCAAATCAGACAACAAAACCGAAGCGATCCATTGAAGACTTGCGTGAGGACGAAGATATAGATATGGCGGATGGAGCTGATCCCTCAGACTTGCTGCGATTCACCGGTAGAGATATCACTCCATTTCAAGATCACGAAATGTAGTGCCCCAAATGTTTCATACTTTTTTAAGCGGCATAATTCCACTTTCATGATGATACCCTGCATAGAATAGGGATTTTGGCGATACCGGCGTTTTGTGGGTCTTTACGGGGCAGGGATAGATAGGCGGTATTAAGCAATTTCAGGCGTCTCTCAGGCGTCTTTCAGGCGTCTATTTGTCGTGGAGCAGGGCCGCGGAATTTCTTTCTTCAAGGCCTGGCCACGCGATCCAGCCCAAGCCATATTGTAGTCTCTTTCAAAAAAATACTTCTCTGGTTCATTCGGAGTCAAAAAAAGCCTTCGTCAGTTTGATTTTCTTCCAAGTTTTTCTCTTTCGTGATGTGTTATCACTACTAACTAAAGGTAACTGCGCTGGTCTACCATCGCTTGATAAATGTAAAGACCGTGATGAAATGGGTGATGATTGTAATCTACTTTGGTTCAGGTCCTGGCATGAGTATCTGCACTAGTTTTTGTTTGTTAGTCTCTATTTTGGGTCAACAATAGGTTGGAAGGTGCGTCGCTTTATCACTCCTGTACCGATACCAGGTCGTCACTGCCCATTAGTGAGAGAAAGTCTTACAAAGACGCGCCCAGCAACAGGTACCAGCCCATAAAATTTTCACTATGCTAACACCTTCACTGTCGCGGTCACGGGCCTGAGCCTAGCGGCCGCGTCAACCTAAGTATCACTTTCATATTCCTCTCTTAACAGTCGTTTCCTACCCCAAGACATCTACCTTTTCTATGTTTCAGGACGCGCATGTTAACCCTACGACATAATGGCAATACAAAAATACGTTCATTGGCGGGACAAAGATCCTCAGGATCGGTCTCGCACAAATCGATTTCGTCGACCCTGCACTGATACGGACCTTGAGGTGGAAAAGGTATCAAAAACAAAAAAGGCGAAACAACCTGAAGACGATAAACATTTCGGCCTTACAGAGGTAAAGCCAGCAGCATTCCCAAGCCTCGAACCAGGTACAAAGGAGCCGAGGCGCGACGGTCGACACGGCCTCGGAAGGTTGATGCAGGAGCGCACCAGTGGGAACCAAAAATTGGCTCGAGATAGTATCAAGCGGATAGACGACATGTATAATCGCCTGAGGTTTCAAGAAAACATGGGAAAGGCAGAGAAAACGTGGTATGCTGAGCTGAGGGAGCGATATAGGTTCAGTGATGATGATGACGGGGTCTCTACCAAGCGAGTGAGCACTTTCGAATGCGAGAAAATTGGGCTGTGACTGATTACTCTACCTGAAGGTCAATATTCAGGAGCTCTGGCCGTCTTTGCGTCAAACAATTATTGAAGAGTTACGCAACGAGCTTGCTGGAGTGTACCATCGCGATTATTACCCTGTCGAGCAACTCCTCAATATCACCACAAAAACTATTGAGGATGTTCTTCTCCAAGACGGCCAGGATGAGAACATATCCAGATATGCGCTCAAGCTTAAGATGGCATTTCCTACTAGGCCTGTTAATCCGGAAACACCGCCTCCACACGCAGTCATATCAGCAATCAAGTTTTTGAAACAAGAGCACTTGCCCGCTAGTTTGCTTGGAGAGTGGCAGTTTCCCTTACCTAAGCCAGAGGTATTTGAACTACTCTCGGTGGCGCAGAAAAGTGCTATTACTCGCCTCCGGTTATGATGCCAGTGTCAACTAACAATGTCTGGTAGCAACTTGCACCTCAATTCCCCCCGCCCCTGGAATCGGAAGCACTCTATAGCTCTTCTTATCCATATGACCCTAATTTCGCCCACCGGAAGCCCGCCCCACTAGTTCCCCTCGACGTCTCTTTGGAAAATCTTGCACAAGGCCTTGTCCACAAGCCAGTCGATAATGACGTTACAGACGATCTCGTTGATGCATTTGGCAAGAATGTTGCCAGGAAATGGAACCGGAGGGATGTAAATATGGCGTTCTCACAACAAGCTAAGTCTGTACAAGCTCTCCAGAAACGCCGTTGATATACATCAAATCGACATGAAACAAATATTTGGGCTCGACAAATCCAAGAGTCTGCACAACCCTTCCCCTACATACCAAAGATATTCGGATCTGGATAGACGGCCATGGGAAACTAGGCGCATGAATCTGAGTCTGGTTTGTATTTTATCAAAAATCTGATTACGACTCACTTAATATGTGCAACTTTACTATAGCGGAAACCTGTCCTCACCTATACTGCAGAAGCTCCTCTGAAATGTGAGCTTGGGGTAGGGACGCGAAAGGTATAGGGTTGGATAACATGGACAGGAAGCGATACCTATGGTATTCGAGTGAAATACAGGTTAATGATAATGGATAATGCTCAGCCAAAATGGAATAATATGTGGAACAATTCTGTTTCTTAATGACTTTCACCAATCACCTTGGTGACGATCTGGGATGAGTGATCGTTGAATGCCCACTGCATTCTCTTCGCCAATTACTCAGGCAGCTTAGTGCAGAGTTTTGGCAGAAATCTGAAGTTTGGGCGAATATGTAGCCTACAAATTATCGAACGCCATGTCCTTTAAGTTTTCATCAAAGGCGTTCAGTCGATTGGCCAAGACAGGAATAGCTTTCCCGAATTGACGAATGCATCTGATTGGCTGTCGCAACCCCGTCTCAGAACTGTCCCTTCAGACACTCCGCCGGCCAAACACTACACACTGACAATTTCCCCCCACCACCAGGGATCGCTAGGTTAAACGACAATGGACGTCTCTATTGAGCAGCAAATTCTCAATAAGTATAATATCCCGAGTCTTTTCCCCGCAGCATGGCCTGAGGAGAAGGACAATGCATCCTCCGACGAAGACGACGTAGCCCCGCGAGCCGCCTCGATACCTGCTCGCCGCAAGTCACGATACTCGGCTCTGGAAGGGAGAGGGAGCTTCTCGCGGCAGCTTCCGGGGGCTGAAAAGACAAAGGATGGCGTCGAGAATCTGGTGCAGAAAGATGAGCAAGACCCGCTGGGCAATTACCCCAGTGTCGTGCAGGTATTGAGACAAAGGGGATTGCCTGTGGAGGATGATATCAAGCTGAGTGCGTGGTCATAATTGACTGAGATTCTTATCTGGGGAAGTATCTAACATGGTGACATAGGGAACCGTTTTCTCCTCAGCTCAACCACCTTCTCCCCTTCGCTCTTCCTCTCGCAGGTCCACAGCTCTGCTTCCACCGACTCGCTCCTCGCCGGCCTTGATTTCCTGTCGCGCTCCATCGAAAAGAAATCAGCTTCACTTAAGGTCCTCGTCGAGGCTAATTTCGAGCGCTTCGTCGGCGCTAAAGCTACCATCGATCGGGTCTATAATGAAATGCGCGATGTGGGCAAGGAGCCTGAGTCGCCGTCGGGGCGTAGGGGACATTCAAGGGGTGCTAGCCGCTCGAGCTTTTCTGCCAGAAAAGCGAGCGAGTCGCTGGCTCCTGGGACGGTGAGGCCTGTACCCTCCGAGAAGAAGAAGAATGCGCTGGTTAAAGAGAGCGAATACGGTGTCCATGGAATCAAGGTCCCACTTACGGAGGTTGCGGTTAAAGCAGAAGAAGTATGGGGCCCCGCGCTGGGGGGAAGAGAGAAAGAGGAGACGCTCAAAGCAATTCTAGCTTCAGTAGAGAAGAATCGAGGGCTATTTGAGGTTGGGTCTATCATTCAAGACGCAATTCGCCGAAAGGACCATGAAACGATTGTTGAGCAGTATACGCGGGCTCGAAAGTATGCGGAAGAGGCTCGGTATATCGTTGAACAAGCTAATTACTCGAAAACTCCCTTGAGCGATGAGCAAATCCACCAAATCATCGTTACGGCGAGGATGTGGGCCGATGTCGAAACACAGATTGAGAACTTTAAGCGCGACTCGTGGAAGAGACTATCGACTACGCATTTTACGAAGCAAGCAACAGATAGCGACGAGAACAAGTCAGAGCAATATATGGGAATAATCCGGATCATGCTGGAGCTGGGCGTGGAAGACAACCCTATTTGGGTCTGGCTGCTCTCACGCTACGAACACCTCAAATCCCGGCTCACGGCAACTTGCGAACGTTCCAAAGTCGAAATTGAGATTCTTCGGCGACATTTGGCCAATGGTGAAAAGCCAAATCTGCGGTCTTTGCAAAAGTACCTTAGGTCTGTGCCCAACAACAGTACTATCAGTGTTGAGCCATCAAAGCTTGACTCACCTAAGGTTGTGGAGTTTTGGGAGCATGTACATGCTACGATGAATACTATCCTCTCCACCAACGGAGGACTCTTGGGTGAGCTGGTGGAGTACTGGGAGATTGCGCAGTCATTCATTTCTGGCCGTGCCCAATCGTCATTACCCAAAGGCTTCAATAACCAGTCGTCCATTCATCATAAATTGTCGTCACAGAATGTGCTAGAGTTAGAACAGGGCACTGCCGAGTTGATAGCTATTGTCCGAGAACATTTGTATTCGTTCTTTACAGAACCACCGACAGAGGATATCTCACTGCTTTTCTCACCTCTACCGCCGAATTCACCTACACCTTCAACTCCCAAGACACCGCTCAGTGCGGCACTCAGCCCAACTACAGGAACTCGGTTTAGGTTCGATCCGAACAATGTTCCACCGCCATCTCCTCGGAAGGGTGATACTTGGGAGAAATATGCTTTCTGGCCGCCTCATTCGAATGCTCTTTCGGGTTCGCATTACCTATCTAGGACATTGATTCTGATTGGAACAGCAGCTAATGAACTGGCATCCCTCCGTCTTCCAGAGGTAGGAGCTTCGGCTCGCATCGACGAAGGCCTCCGCCTTCTCGTTGGTGGTGTCCGCGAGCGTTGTGTGCAGGCCGTATGTGCCGCTTGGAATACTGACGCCGAAAACCTCAAAGTACTAGAGGACTGGACACGTGATCCTGATAGGAAGGACATTACGGCAATGCCATCTCGATTTTTGGCGGTGCAGACCTTTTTGCTCAACAATCTCCAGAAGATCATGTACGTTGAAGCATCGAACAAGACTGCTGTGGATGTTTTGATCCCGCCAAGCAACAAGCTTCTTCAAATGGTTCGCAGCCAGTTCGTGACAAGTCTGTACAGGACCTTGAGCGGAATGGTCGAGTGTGCAGAAAAGGGAAGACGCGCGCTAGGTGTTGACTTTGAAATCAAAGGTGATGATCTCACAGTCGGTGAGGACGATGACAGTGGATGGGGCAGAGTTGATGCGAACAAGCAGGTGAGTATATATGAGACCGTTTACAAATCCCAACCCCATGATTCTAATGAAATTTCCAGTCGATTCGCCTCCTTTTGACACTTAGCAACATGACATGCTTCCAAGCCGAGATCACCCCACAACTTCTCACCCTCTTTGAAACTCTTTTCAGTGTCCAACTCACCGACGAAACATCCCGCATTCGCGACGTCCTGGGCCAACTCGACGCACAACTCTTCAAATCCTACACAAAATCACACGCCACAAAGATCACCACAACCATCGAATCCGGCATATTCTCTCCAAACTGGGCACCCGCCCCTGCACCAGGCCAAAGCGTCGCAGATCGCGAACCTTCCCCTTACGTCTTCACTGTGCTTCTGGACCTCGTAGTCGTACACACCGAAGTATCCACCACATCCCCGCCACTAACCCCACGCATCCTCCGCTCCCTCTTCGAATCGACAACCGCCTCCTTAATAAAAACATTCTCCGCGCAGCAACAATTACCCAGCATCTCTCTCCCGCAACTCATGCAAGCCACCCTCGACGTAGAATTCATGGCACAAACACTCGCGTCGTACACCACGGATAAAGCGTCCCAGATCCAGACGGATATTTATCAGGTGTTGGATCAGAAGACGGATAATAAGGCGAGGGTGAGGCTTCAAGAGGAGTTGGGCAGTTTGAGGGGTACTCTGAAGAGGTTGAGGGAGGGGACCAGGGTGCAGTTTATGTGCTTTAGGAGGGTTAAGAAGGGGGCAGGTGGGGGTGCTGCTGGGGCTGGGGGCGAGACGCCTTCTTTGAGGTAGGGGGGAGTAAAGAGCATTGATTTGTTTTCGTTGGGGGGTCGGAGGGCCAGAAGGCGTAGTTGTTTGTTGGGGGTGGCATGGGGAAGAGCTTACTGTTTATTTTCCTTTTTCTTCCGGGGTTTTGTTGTTAGCGAAGAATGTAGATCTTGCGTTATCTGTGGATAATCGAGTGAGTGACTGTTTTGTTGTTCCGTGGATATACTGAATGGTGCAATGATTGTTTGGAATGAAGCATCTGTTTGTCATCATATCATGTTGCACTTTTCATGATGCCCAAGATGATAGGAGTCCTTTGGGTAACAATACATAGTCTTGTGTGTGCACATAAAGCGATAAGGAGGTAAATTATTAGACAGTATTGAATACTTGTTATCTCATACACTTGTTACATTTTTCCCTCTCCTTGATCCTGCTTTCCCTCTTCGTTACATCAAGGCGCATACCACTATATCGTAACTATACGTGCACATAGCATAGCGCGTGCGTCATGAGAGACGGGCCCAAATTAACCAGTCACGTACCCACATAAGGATAACCATCAATAAAGTATAGTAACACATCCATGACCGAAAGGGCGACTCCGTTCGCCAATGTATACACAATACAAAATGAAAACAAAGGGAAGAAATTTCCCCGCAGGTATCAAAGGATTTCCAATCAAAAGAACGAAGATAAATCAGGCAGGCAAAGGAGATAGGGTATCACGAAGCGGCGGATCTCGCAGGCGAAAGAATGTTAGCAGCGAGAGCGATTTTGTATTTGGGGATGCGGTGAGGACTCGAGGTGTTATTTGGCGAGCGATTGGTTGAATTAGTTCTATTGCGCGATGGTGGAGACGGACTCGCAGGATTTGAAGTAGTAGAAGTCATGCTGTCCCCCACATTTGTCCACTGCTCCGACTTGTTTCCCTGCGGTGGCGACGGAGTGTCCTGTGCTGAGGCCACGAGGTCATCCGAAGAGCGCTTGGTTTGGGAGAAGAGAGATGGATCCATGGTAGAATTTGATATGCCTAGACCTTCGAGTTTTGCCGCTGCGGCTTCATTCAGACGTGCTGTGTCGTCTGGCGACGTCGATGTTTCTGAGGGAATGCTGAAATCATCATGCGGTGCTGATGGTCTTCCGCCTTCTAGGGCCCCGTTGACAGCCGTGGTTGCGGCTTTTGATGTCTTTGGAGCTCTATGCTCCATGCCCGGTATTTTTCCTATCATTCCTAGCCTTCCGGTCCCTCCTACTGCCCACTCCCATATCCCACGACGAGGAGGAGAAACTAGATGATCCGCTGACTTCTTGGAGGCATCTGATTTGTTACCTTCGTCGCTCATTTGACTATTCTGGAGCGGGTGAGACTCTCTTTCTGAGCTTTGGTGGAGGCCGTCTTGGACTGTGTGTGAGTCCTCCGTTAATGTCGGGGTTACTTCCCGTTTTTTGTTGGGAAGGGGAACTGGGCGAAATTTGTCTCGCTGTTCCTTTGGGCTCGGTGGACTCGCTGTGACGTTCTCCGTCGACGTCTCCACAGTCGAAGAAGCTGGACTGGTAAGGCGTCTCCTCAGAGGGCCGGACCCCATTCCGTCCTGACGGCGAGCCTGCCTCGGGTGAGGCTGGGGATGAGGAATGAGACGAGGGGGGTGGTGAGGGAGGAGAGGTTGGTCGGGGATGGCGGAGTGGTCGGATTTGGAGGATTTGAGGAAGGGTCGGTGTGCCGAAGCCTTGAGGACTGACGGTCAATCGGTGTTACCTCTTTGTCTTGAGAAGCATACGTATAACGAATGGGGGAGGAGATGCTGTTCGCGCTTGGCGAGGGTAGCAGGTGTTTTAGGGTTTGGTGGTAAATGCTTAAGACGGCGCATAGGGATACTGGATGTTATTTACCTTGCTTAACCTTGCCTTTTCCCTTTATATGGCAATTGGGCCCGCCCTCATGATCGTGATACTCGCATTCATTACCAGGATCAGTGGGGTCGTCAAACAACATGCCCCCAGTTCCAAGCTTGATCGCGTTGACCAGGTCTACGGCGAAATCGGGATTGTTATCAAAGCACTGGCGATATGTTTCAACATCCTTTTGACTATCGGGGTCCATGATCTGTCGTGCAGCTATTCTTGTCATCAAGCGTCGGAACGGCGACCCTAGCGGACTCTTGCGATATATCTCGTCAATTTCTTCGGCATCGGGTACCAGCTCGGCCTCATTCAGGCCTTTGCGATATTGGTCCATTGCCACATTCTTGAGCTGTGGCATGTCGAAGCGCTCGCAAAGGAGGTAGAGCTTATAGCAATTGACCGCATAGTCGTACTTTTGGGTAGCATCTGCGAAATCCGAGACGTCATCGAGCTTGCCTTGGTATAGCCATTTCACAAGTAGCTCGAAGCCGTCCGGGTCATGATCGGGCAGCTCGAGCTTGTCCTTGTGCTTCTTGCCATCCTCGCTCTGCAGTTCGTTCTCGAGCAGCTCGGAGTGATGGCAGAGTAGGTTGCGATGCAGAGCCCAGTGGCGGCGTGACTCGCCAACGTAAATGTCAATCATGGAGCCGGATAGAAGTCTGCGGCGCTACAGATTAGTGTTGGGTTCGGGGGAAGTGGGTGAGGCTTGCGGCGCAGTGGTACTGCAGCACAGCACATACTCGGCATAGGTGGTAGCAGGCACGAGGCCAATGTCGCCGTGAGCCATGCGGAGGCGCCGTGGGCTGTAGGCAAAGTCCCTATAGAAGACGTGCCTTTCCTGCCATCCCATGGGCGACAGGCGGAGTCATGGGGAGGGTAAAGGGAAGAGGCAGAGTTGAGATAGAATTAGGGTCTGAGATGAAAGCACGAGGTTGGATAGCGGCTGAGCGGGGATGGGCCGAGTTGTTGACGTCGGTCCGTCCCAGCATGTATCGAGGATCGAGGATCAGGATGGCGTATGGTCAGTGGTGAGTAGTATGTGGCGCGTCATCGGTGGTGTGTCGGATGATTGGCGTTTGCTCCATTCCTGCTCAAGCGCATCCTTCGCTTCCCCATCCCCAGCCACCAACGCCAGGGGTGAGGGGTGTTTGGTACATCAGTCACGTGCGCTTAAGTCATGTGATCTTGCATCACCGCGCTTAACCCCCCCAACACTAGATGGACGCATCAGCATCCATCAACCATCAACACATCAAAAACATCCTCTTCCAGCTTTCTACCCAAGATTGCCCGCTCTCGATTTTCCCCCCTGTTCCGAGCCCGCGTCGATGATTCCGAGCATTTCCCCCCGCATCGCGCTACAGTTGTCATGTCTCTAGTCCAGCTGGCCCCCGGATGAAACACGGTCTACTACCCGATTAGACGCTTCTCAAGGCTGTTTCGCCCTGATTACTCGCACACCACGACTCCATGTCTACTCCCACTGCGGACGGAACACAACTCCGCTATTTCTAGCTCCGTTTCCTTGGCTGGCTCTGTGACATTTGGTTTGTTGTCCTCGACCTCCTATCCTCGCTCGATTCAGGGCCTGCCGGCCAGGGCGACACGGCACTTGTCGTAGCTGCAGCCGCAACCTTCTCGAATGCATGAATTCTCTAGGCATGGGGTGGACCATCAATTCTTTTCATTTTCACAGTCATCCGTATTCTCTTCTTGTCTGCAGCACTTCTGTACTTTCAGACCCGGTCCAGTCAACCTCGGATTCGCGGTGCACAGACTGGGCTTGCCAACCATCTTCCGGGCGATCATACTCACAGTCCCATAGCCTCTGTGATCTGCGTCCGCGATTTTATGACCGTGCTTCTGCTTATTTTGATCATGGACCTAGTGTATTCTGAGATCGTCGGATCAAGCACCCGTGCACGACGATGGATTAACCTTGCACTTCTTCTCCCAGCTGCGCCAGAACCGTGATGCAGGACCATTGAGGTCGCACTTGGCCCGCCATGGAAGCTTGGGATATTCTCAACCGGCCTATTGGAATGGCGTCGGCTTTGGAGGAGATATTATCTGGGCCTGCCCAAGGGGCATAGTCAAACTCCACATGTGTTCGCCTGAAGGCGGTCTTTGGGGCCTGGCTCATAAGAAATACGGGACCATTTATCCCATCTTGCATGAACACTATTTACTTTTTTCCCTCCATGATTCTGTGCTTGTATCCTTTTGCCCGTTTTCATGATGTCTTTGAAGCCAACTCCAGAGGATATAGCCTCGTGGCCTGCTCCAAACTATGTCAACCCAGACACTCGCCAACCCTTGGTTCTGGGCGTTGAGATACCCTTGGTAGTACTTGTGGTAATCTTCACATCCATGCGCTTCTATAGCAGGACTGTTCTCATTCGCGCCCTGGGAGCAGTAGGTGCTCAAGTCTGAGTTGTCTACTGCCACTAACTCTAGAACAGGATGACTGGTTTATGCTTGCAGCTGCTGTCACTGCTGTGGGAACAAGTATAATGACTTGTATTTCTACTCTACCAGAATTCCAAACTGGATACCATATCTGTGGGTAGTTATCCCTTGTATAACAGCCTCTCACTGACAGTGATAGGGGACCTTCGACCAGAAATTCTAGCGAACCCGGTCAAGACTGCTCAGGTAAGTGAGATTAAACTCCTCCAACTTATAGTTTTTCTGACCCTTTAAAGATGGCGATGGCGACGCAACTTCTTTTCGTTCCAATAACTGCCTTCACCAAAGTCTCGATTTTACTGACCTACCTGCGTTCGTTCCCTCGCAACTACTCACGATTCGTTGCGACTGATATGATTTCAGGAATTTTTCCTTCCTCGACAAACAAGTGGTTCTGTTATTTAATGCTGGCATTCACAACCGTATGGTCATTCCCCTCATTTTTCGTCGCTCTGTTCCAGTGCAAGTAAGTGAATGCGCATGCTTCCGTAATGGCTCAAATTGACGGCCCAGGCCCGCCGAGGCATATTGGCAACAAGCGAAGTACCCAAATCCGAAATGCATCAACGTCGCCGTCCTTTACTATGTCACTGGGGTTCGTAGTCGTCACAAAAGCGCCGACCGATATTGGAACTAACAATTACTCTAGTGTATGAATATTCTCAGCGATTTCTTGGTATGTAGTGCCCGTTGGCAAGTGACGCCCAAAACTCTATTTCACTAACGGTCCGAATAGATCTTTCTCTGGCCCGCCAAAGATCTAGCGAAAGTCCAGATCTCGTTTAAGCAGCGGGTTACTCTGATCAGCATGTTTAGCCTAGGAGTACTGTAAGTAGTGTTGTGGCTTGAAGCCTCACTGATCCCCTTATTGAGATTCCAAATCACAGCATCTGCGTCGCTGGAATCTGTCGCATCTGGTATACATCGGTCTTTGTGCACAGCTACGATGGATTGTGTAAGTCATCCCTGTTTAACTTCTGTCTGTCAAACCTAACTTCAAACCAGGGCACGGCTCCGCCCTGTACGCCATCATTGCGATAGAAACTTCTGTCGGCATTATTTGTGGCTGTCTTCCGGCATGCAAACCGCTAATGTCGCGCCTTATGCCTCGCATCTTCACAACAACACACTCCTCAACACATCGCTCCACGCATAAGAAAGCTTCCAAGATTGACGGTCAATCTTTCAACTTCACACAACTCAGCGGCGGAATCATCAAAGAAGAGGGATATTCGGTCGAGTACGACGACGTGCAGAGTCCTTATCGCTCCCACGCCGTGACTACAAATGTCACCGTCATAAAGAATCCTCAGCATCGAGACCATGATATCGAGGGCGAGTCTTTTGGCAGGTCTGGCAGTGAGGAGTGGATTATGATGCAGGATAATTCCAAGGGCTTAGAGAGGCAGAACTCGAAGAGTGGCGTGTAATTCAAAAGACACTCCCTCGGGAGTGTCCTCATTTTTATCTCGTGTACACATATTGTTAACTATCCTTTCATGGTTTGTTCTAGCTGGCCAAGAAAAGGCGCTTTTATGTAAGTGTGTTCGCGGCTGGGAACTTTTGGGGTTTTTTTCTTCTTTCTTTCCTTCTTTCTAGCTTCGAGGTTATGATACCCCTTCTACTAGGCAACATGGGGTTTGGCGACGGCGAATTTCTAGGGAAAACTTGGATATGGGTCTCTTTTGCGTCCATAGTTGCTTGGTGTGCGATCATGGTTTTGTCTGTGGAGAGGTTTACGAGTAATCACCTATCTGTCCAGGGATTCCCTCTTCCCGTTTAGAGCAGTCCCTCGCTTATCCATATCTGGTGCCGCTCCTCGTCCCATAAACCCGCTGCTTTTGACGTCTATAAACATGCTCGTCCTCCCCATGGCCAGGCTTCCTCCTCATCTCTTTCCCTTGATTCTCTAATCTGACCCTGGTGTCACGACTAAGATCGGCACCACTCAGCCTTGGGCTGACCCAAAAGGGGTATAGTATACCGGAATAGTATGTGGGGTGCCAAATTGCAAGGAGGTTTTACCAACGATAGTAGGTAGAAAGACAAGGGCACTGGAGAAACAGCAATCGGTATATCCTAGAATAGAATAGAGGGTAGACGAATCCTTAGCGAGCTAAGGATTCACACTCATCAGCCATTGCTATTGAGCTATACCTTGCGAGAAAGTCAATAGAATCCACACACCATAGGCGGCCCTTAAGAAAATATTTACGCCATCCTTAGCACCGCTTAAGTTGATATGCATGTACGATGTCAAAGAGAAGGCCATAGTTATTTATGCTCCGCATTTAGTTCATTGCATTTATTTGCCTCCTACGGACCGAACAGTGATACGTATATACAGGCTGGGAGATTGATGAAGGCAACAATTTAAGAAAAATGGCGTTTAAACAAAAAAAAAAAAAGTAATGTCGCTTCTGTGGATCGAACACAGTACCTCCAGATACCGCACAGGTTGACAACCGAAGTGAACTTCAGTCTGGCGCTCTCCCAAGTGAGCTAAAGCGACCTTATTCGATTGATACTATTCATTGAATATAAAGTGTATATATAGTCAATTTTTTGCTTTGTTCTCGCAGGGGAGGAAGCGGATCAATTTTGAATCTTCGCCTAGTTGTGTGGGCTGCTGCGCTAAGCGTAATTAGAAAAGTGGTCGCGCCCGCTTATTCGGAAAATGGCTAGGACCCTATCTGTCACGCCCCTCTTACGGGCACCCATCGGAAACCCCTCGGCCCATACACGGTCACATGCTAGGCCATATATAATCCCGTCCTTGGGCCTCCTCAGAGCCCCAGGGACTCGTCTTATCAGATAACCCATATAATATATTGGTTGCTGCTCCTCCTCTTTTAGTGCCCCTCACCTCCTCTGCCTCTACAGCTTCACAATTCAAATCTTTCATGCTCCACCCTGACTCACCCTGACTGGTAGTCGGGGCGAAAACGCTGGTCAGATCAATCTATTCCAAGGAATCGGCATAATGACAAGCAGAAGGCAAGGCTACAAGAAGGGGAAGTCACCTAGATAGTCCAAAAGAAATCCGGACACTTCCCATGAAGAAGGCGATATCCAGCTTCTGGTAGAATGAGTATAACCTTCATAAACTGCATCAGTCGGCTTCATCGAAGATATCGAAGACAATAAAATTCCATAATCTCCCCTAGGGCACCCAATTGACTCTAAGGAACTGGAATAGACATGGGGGACTCTATATACTTACATGGGCTAATGATTATGTTTTGCCCCCTCTCCCCCCTTGGCTCTGCATTCTTTAGCGCGGATGAGGTGTTGCTGAAAGCTGGGATCGAGTCAGTTATATGGCGACTAAAGCGGTGGTTTTAGGATTTTCTTCGTAGGATTTCGAGTATAATTTAGAGAGTTAGTAGAGATAAAGATAGAGATAGAGTTTAAGATATTAGTAATATGGTAAAGATTAGTTTAGTGTGGGTGGTTTAGTTGGGAGGATTGTTTGGATAAGAGAAGGGTTTTGATAGATGGTCGGAATGGGAGGCAATTGGGGGAAAGGGGTATTTGGTTGGCTTCTGGATGCTGTCTTCTGTTTTCTCGAGTATAAAATTTTGGAACGCGGGTGTATCGGTTTGAGGTGTCATTAGTTTGTTAGAATCGACTCTATTATATAACTTCTGATTTACTCTTATTAAATGCTCACCCTTTCTAGTGTTTCAATACTGAGATACGTTGTTGGTTTTATAGAAATTATCACATGTAGAACTGCATAACAGCGGGCAGAGATTTGCTGCATTTCGCCAGTTGGACCGGAGCCTGACGAACCAATAGCAAGGGCGGCAGGAGGACTCGAGAAGACCAGTCAAGGTTCTACAATCTGTAAAGGAATTCATAACAGACTGCATCCTTCGTGAAGTTTATCGGTCTTGCGAAGTTCCCTCCACCGCCTCCCCTGACCTCTCCAAGCTTTAAGCTTTCTTTTCCCGCTTTGACTACTCGTAGATTTGACTAAAACCCTTCACTGCCTAAACTACCTCGTTGGCTAATTGTATTTCTAGATAAATTATTCCGATCGGGCGATAAGTACAGTGCTTTAGAGGATATGAGATTTTTGGGTATTTGAAATCAGAACGTAATTGCAGTTTCGAAGTACAGAAATTGCAGATACAAAATTCTTTGTCCCTCACCAGAAATTACCTAGAATTAAGATTGTAAACTGAAAAAAGCACCAATGCTCCATTGCGCCATGTTCAACCAGAAAACGGAACGCCTTTATACGCCTACCTAGAACAATGCCTTCTGATGTTCCTGCAATGGTAGTGAATTTCTTCTATCAGAAGTCAAGTTCATGTTCCAGGCTGAAGAGCTTGATTTTGCCCAACGATATTCAAGTTCTTGCGTTTGAGGATGAGGTCGTTGAAGTTGCATATCAAAACATTTCCTGACCCAGCCCCAATGCCAACGCTCTGTCCGGACACAGCCACGCTTCCTGGCCGATACTCAGATGGAAGCCATAACACATTTTTTCCATTATATGTGATCCATATACCATCTTCACAGATTCCCCCTCCTTGGTATCTGGGATGTAGAAGCCCCGTTGCGGTCCTTGAAGAAGAAGATATTGGTAAGCTTTCAATATTGATTGCACCGAAACTGGTGTAAAGAAAGGACCCAGTGTTGTCGAATGATATTGTCCTCGAGAGAAGGCCAAGACGAAGCGTCTGAAGGCAATCCCAGTTATTGGTATCCCATATTTTTACAGTACCGGATGTGGACAAACCTGCTAGGCGCGTTGAGTCGGGTGAGAGGGCTGAAGATGTTATGAACTCCCAAGGTTTTCCTTTCAAAGTAGCCAAATATTTGGCCTTGTCTAAATCCCATATACTAATAGCCGGGACTTTTGGTGAGTTAACAACAGCAGATCCCAGCCATGTTGATTTTTGTGAGAACCCCAATGGGCGGAATGGCCCTTCTGGAATGCTTGGAACCAGAATTTCCTGAAGACAGCGGCCAGTTCTCGCATCAAAAATCTTCAAAGATCCTTCAGCGCTCCATAAGTATTTGGGGTAAAATGAAGACAACCGCGTGGAATCAGGAGAAAAAAGGCCTGCTTGAGTGAGTCCTTGCGACCCAGAATTCTCAACCCAGAGCAGCCTTCCAGTGCTCACACTCCACACAAAGATGTCCCCTTCGAAAACACCTGCCACAAGTTCCAAGTTACGTGAGAAGGCTACTGATGTGGCTTTAACCGAGCCGTAAGGTAAATATCGAGAATGAAGCGTCGTCATGCATTCTCCGCTATTCGTTTCCCAGATCTTGACCTCACCTATGGTCGACCCTGATACCATGCGTGTCGAGTTATGTGAGAATGCTACAGCACAAACCGTATTACCATTATGCCCAGATGTCTTCGATTCACCGTTGCGATTATTATCCCATATCTTGACTATGACATCTTTAGAGCGAGAAGCCAGCTTCGTCAAACTGCGTCGAAAAGACCTTGAGCTAACAGCATTGTTATGGTCCTCAACGTCCCAAATTTTGACGCAATTGTCAAACGAACCTGATGCAAGTAATATCGAGGTTTGGGAGAGCACTACTGATGCAATCCAATTGCTGTGACCTTTGAGTACCTTTGTGCACTTGCCACTTTGTATATTCCAAATCCTGATTGCCGCATCGGTACAGCTTACAATGAGCTGTTTTGAATCGTGTGAGAACATAATTTTGGGTGTTGGCCGGCCAATTTCATTCGTGATTCTCTGCAGGAGCTTACCACTGCGCATGTCCCAAATCACGACTTGATCATCCTGATTCCTCATTGCTACCTTCGCCGAGTCATGTGAAAAGACCAACGCGCCAAAATTTGCCAATCCCAATTGAAGGCTCTCTAGAGAGACTCTCTGCACATTCCGATTTTCGCTCACGTCCCAAATCGTAACTTTTGTGTGGTTGCTGGACCCGAATGCTAGCCATGTCAGGTCTGGAGAGACACCAACGATGTCACCCAAAATAGCAGGGACCGAAACCTTTTGCACACACCCGCCCGTGTTCACATCCCAGATGCAAATAGATTTGTCCTCATATAGTGAACTAAGCCTTGTTGGTAAACTGGGTACGAAAGAGGTCACAATCACACCAACATCCGGTCCCTGCATTGTATGAAGACACCTCCCAGTACTTAGGTCCCAGATCTTACTGGTGGTGTCTGAGGAACCTGATGCTAGCTTTGTTGAGTTGTTGGAGAAGGCTACCGACGTAACTTTACTTGTGTGACCCCTGAGGGTTTGAATACACTCGCCGCTTCTCACATCCCAGATTTTCACAGTGTGATCGCAAGACCCTGATGCTAGCTGAACCGAATCGTGTGAAAAGTCAAGTGAGGTTATGAAGTCATCATGGCCCTCAAGTGTTTGTAGGCACGGGCTCCATTGCTCATCAATATTCGAACGTATTGTGAACCACTTCGGCTCTTCTTGCTTGTAAAACCTTCTGATTATGCTGTGTTGAGGACTGAATAGTAGCGCAGACGCATATACTTGCAGAGGGCTGTTCTCAATTGCCGTCTTATGATACCTGATGAACCGGCATGCATCTTTTACAACTTTCCGTAGGAAACTAAGTTCCGATTCACTAGGATCTTTCTCGAGTTTTTTTGACAGAATTCCATCATTCCGGTGTGCCTGTATAGTCGGGGGAAGTAACATCATGGCCTGCTGGCAATGAATCCTTACTAGAGTCTCTAATTTCGTCATTGAAACCACACCCTTTGACATACTCTTCTGTATGCTGAGGACTTCTAGCCAAAAGAGAAACTTTTCTCTAAGAAACAGTTCCACTACCCCACCTTCCCGAAGAGTATTTGCGTAGGTTGTAGAGAGATCGAAGTTTGAGTCGCATAAATGGTCTATCCAGTGGATTACTGAGTAACGGCACGCTGCCAGCGGGTCCGGATCCGGAATTTCGATACGTTCAGCAGCATAGCCCAGGGAGCCCAACTTATAGATATCCCTTCTCAGTGTCGTGGACATGATTTCCAGTGACCTTGCGAAAATCGAATAGTGAATATCCTCCATCCCTTCAAAGATATCACTGTGCTCTTTCAGCCCAAGAAGAAAGTCGGTAGCTGACTGGTGTATAATATAGATGCTGCCATTTCTTATCGTGAGAAATGATCCACACATCTTAACGATTTGCTCAGTATGCGTGGAGCAAATTTGATGGGGGAAACGAGCTAGCACGTAGAGTTCCTGTAGTTTTAATGGACGATAGGCAGCAATGACAGTGGCGAGAATCTCTCGACAGAGATCTAGGTCTTTCCGCGGTAGCTGACTGACCAATCCAAGCATTCGCTCATACACCTCTTTCAGTTCCTCGGGTATCTCATCAATAACCTCCAGAATGTTCCAACTGCTCACATCTTCAAGCTGGTGCTTGACAAGGGATACCCAAAGAAATGTACCGTTGGCTTTGCTTCTTAGTATTTCGTGGACCTTGTCTCGAAGCCTCTCGTCATCCGAAATTTGCGTAAGTTCCGACACGCAACGATTGATGTATAATTCCACAGCATTAGCCACTTTCTCTGCGTTGCTTTTTAACTCGAGACTGATCCGAACTTGGACATCGTCTGGCTGTAGAATCCGCTCAATATCATAAATATTCCGGCTAGAGACAATCCACTTTACGGAAGAAGATGGGATGCTCTGGACAATAAGTTTCAGCAGTTTCTTCAAGTCGGTCACACATTCGTCCAGTGCATCAATGATCAAATAAGTGTCCCTCAGCTCCTTTAACATGCTTTCAAATATATAGGAAACAGCAATCCATGAATTTGCATCCTCAAACAGTTCCTGCCCTGTGTGGTTATATTTTTTTGGTACTTGTGAGATGAGTGATGGATGTTGCTCGACAAGCATATATATCAGGCCCCGGAGTACAGCTGTGGCATTATTCAGACGCGAGTCTGTGGCCTGGCAGAAAAAGAACGATGAAATCTTCGATTTTTGAGCTTTTGGTCGATTCAGTTCGTTGATGATACCACAAAGAAGCATCGTCTTGCCCTTTCCTGGGTCGCCTTTGATCCATAGCAAGCGGCTTTTGGAATCACTATGCCATGTTTTGAACTCTGGACTTTCGATTACCCAATGACAAGAACCTTCTAAGAGGCCATCTTTCATCTCTTCAATGCGTCTCTTGTCGTCGCGAGGGTCAGTCATGCGCAAACGGGAAAGGAAGTCATGCAGTCTTTTCTTCTCCTCAGAAGCTGGCGCATCCTCAGCGGAGCCCACTGATGGCAAGAACACCGGCATACTGCTCAAAAGCTGCTTTACGTACGCTGCTGCAGTAACAGCTGCATACGGTTGCCATATTTTGTTCTTGTGGGAATCGGAATAATCGCAGATCCCACGAACTATAAGGCATGGGTGGCTCTGAATAACTCCAGCACCCTCCATTTCAAAACAGATAGCATCATACTCCTTTTGAATTGATTTCTCTTCGCAGCTGATATCTGGAGCTGATTACTTGATGCGATGTTGCCGTAATGAACCCTCGGGGTGTCTACGAGCCTGAAGGCACTATTCCCTCGCTTTTGACGCTGTTGTGCTATTTTCAGATCGCAGCATTGCTGGCAGTCAATTTCGGGAGAATCCTTGGGGTGTGAAATGTGGTCTGGAAATAGTCTATCGTGGTCATGACCTTGGTCCTCGAATTTATGCCGCTTCTCTTCGCGAACCTTGAGCCGCATGCTTTCCAGAATACCGGGGAAAGAAGCCGCCGAATCGATCTCAAGGGCCATTTGTAGGTGCTTGACAGCTGCTAGTAGTATCTCTGGTGGGCTATTCGTATGGCTGACGACGTTGAGGCGGCCCTCATCTTCACCTTCCCACGCACCAATGTCGTAACGCACAACTCCTCCATGATTGCCTCTTGGAGTGCTAACCACCACATCACCCAGTACCATCTCAGATATAGCACCTGCTGAACCATACCGCGGTACGCCGCCACCTATACCAACAACCAGGAAGAATTGAATATAGCGAAATGACACCTGCATCCTAGCCGCAAGATGTGAGGCCCCATCTGTCCCAATCCTTGATTGCACCCCAATGACGATATTATGTGGCCCAATCCTCCCCGCCCTATAGTTGTAGCCCCCAACCTGAATATCACCGTCATCCTGGTCAAGCGCGCATGTTGCTGCAGTCTGCTCGAGGGGAAGCGGTGATATCCAACCAATTGTATAGCGAGCGGTATCCATCAAAAGTAGCTGAGTAGCGTTTGGGGAAACTTTCGTGTCTCAGAAGCCGCAATGAGTGAGGTAGCCGTTGTCGCCAAAATACCCTCGCAAGCTGACAATGGGATATACCATAAATGGATCGAATCCTTGCTCACAATAAGCCACTTGAAGCCAATAGCGTCGATTACCCGTTTTTGCAAAGCCTGTAAGCTTCCGTAATATTCTTTTCGGAACACAAGATTGAGGCAACTCTCGCAGTATTTCGAATTGTTTCCCCGGGGCTTGGTAGGTAGCCATGCGCTTTGCCTGGCGCTTTGGGGGAAGTTGAAGCTGGAATTGTCCGTGTAATGGCGAAGTGGCCTTCAAAGAACTTGTTACAACTTCATTCAAGCAATTAGGTACTGGCAGACTGTACTCGGATAGTCTAAAGGAGACAGGAGTGTTTTCATGAGAGAAAGACTGTTGAATGATGGGCGGCAAGGCTGCCAAGACTTATCACAGCATGGGATGTTGCCTATATGTTCGTACTTACCGCTTAGGTAGGTATAAGCGACATAAGAAGTTTGTCTCGAGACTAATCAACCGGAAGCATACCATTTAGCTGTCTTCGGTATTCATTCCGGTAGCACGAAGGACTTCAAACTACCCACAGCTATTAGGCCTTTCTAGGGAATATTAAAACACGATTATGTCGCATGTGAAGGGTTTCGATGCCTTCAATTTCTCCACAAACGCGACTTTTCCATTTGCTGTGGCATGATACATGCCCGAAAAGGGCATGTATCAGGAAAATTAACAATCCTTCTTTTTTTTGCTTTTTCGTCCACTTACAATAGGTGTAATTGGGTTTCTCTAGGTTCGCAGACACCATAGTATTTCATGCTCCATGATTTTTCATCAAGAACGATTTATCTCTCAGGTACCGACCGTAGTTCCATCTTCTAATCAGTAAAGTGAAAGTCTAAACATCTCCAAAATACAACGAGGATTAAGACACTCCCAGCTCATTTCAGATCATCCTTCCAATGAACCCACACTTCAAAAACAGTCCCAAGTAACCAAATATATCGAGGACAGCCAAAATTATAGCTACCATGAGATACAAAAGAATCACGTCGCTTATCTCAACATGAATTGCTCATTAGAAACTTTTCGAATGCCACAATTACTACCAGCGAAAAGTAAGACACACCACTCATACCAAACCCACACACATGAAAAAACAATGACCCACACAGCAACATTGATTCAAAAAAAAAATAAAAACAAGTAACCCAACCTCCCAGCCTCCTTCCTAGGCCTCAAAAAACAAACACTTCCCTCAACCCAACCAACAAGGCTCCCAAACTTCAATATCCGTTTGAAATTCAATAATCAAGCCTCTTTATCATACCACTTTCGTATTACCACCCAGCAACCTCCCTTTAAAAATCCTCAAGATCAACACTACACCACCTTACCTTACCACCAAACATGCACATTAGTCCACCATACATAACTTACCTAGTAGGTACACCCCACCTAGCCCAGCCGATTCCAGTCCAGCATGCACGGCATACCCAACCCAACCCAACCCGATCCAGGTGAAAATCTCCTCCCTCCCTACTAGGCACTCAAACCCGAAACCAAAACCATTATCACACCCAACCTTACCAAATCACAGCTTAGCCCCACCACGCGCTCTACCTTCATCACCGAAGCGAATCGTGAACCAAGCAGACAACCAATTTCATCACACTTTACCATAACCATGGGCACTGCAATACTTAGTATGAACGAGATAAACTGACATCACGCGTCCTCTACCCTCCGCCACCTTCAGCCTTTCCTCACAAGAATGAACAAAAACATCATCACATGTAATCATCCCAATAAAATTCGGATTTATTTCTTCATCATTGTGAGAGCCTATGGAAGATAATGTAGAAAGTGTATACGGGGAAAGTAGAATAAGAGGAGAGATGGCTTCAAGTCCATTCATATCATCAAGCCAATTCATAAAAGCCTGCTTAAGACAAATATTCAAATAAGAAACCCCATAGAAATATAGAGATCTCATAGCGGTTACTGTATCAAAAGAAGCGCTAGCGTTCCATCGCTACATCAGCCATACATACTCCTTGGTGTCTATGGATCAGCGGGTACGTCCTCTGACTTGGGCGCAAGAGGCTCAACGTTCCAAATGCTTTCGGCGTATTCGTCGATACACCTGTCGCTGGAGAAGAAGCCCATACGGGCAACAGTCAAGATCATCTTGGTTGTCCACTCTTCAGTGTTCTTGTAGCTTTCGTCGATGAGCTCTTGTGTTTGGACGTAGGAGGCGAAGTCGTCTGAGACGAGGTAGTAGTCGCCGTGCTCGACGATTCCGTTGAGTAGGGCAGAAAATTGTCCAGCGTCGCCGAAGGTACCGGATTGGATGGTATCGAAGACCTTAGCAAGATGTGGATCTAGTTGGTAGTGATTGTACAAATGAGCGTGACGGAGGTCGTCAACATCTTCGGCAAGGTTGCCAAAGAGGAAAATATTGTTCTCGCCGATTTCACGGGTGATTTCGATCTGGTACTACTGTTAAATCTGCATCTCTATTGAAACTTAAACATAGTTTACTCACGTTGGCACCGTCGCAGGTTCCGATAATAAGGCCTCCGTTCAAGCAGAACTTCATGTTACTCGTCCCACTAGCCTCGGTACCAGCAGTCGAAATGTGCTCACTAATATCGCTAGCAGGGCAGATGATCTCGGCCTTGCTAACATTGTAGTCCTCCAAGAAGATGACCTTGAGGAGATCGCCAACATCAGAATCGTTGTTGACTACATCGCCGACCTTGTTGATAAGGTGAATAACGGTCTTTGCCATCCAGTATCCAGGTGCAGCCTTGCCGCCAAATATCGATACACGGGGAGCAAGCTTCTTCCTTTCTTCGGCAGACATGGCCTTAATCTGGAGATATCGGTGAATCACACCAAAGATGTTGAGCTGCTGGCGCTTGTACTCGTGCATACGTTTCACTTGAACATCAAACAGGGCAGCAGGATTGACTGTGACCTTGTTGTGCTCCTTGATGTGCTTGGCCAGTCGCACTTTGTTGGCGTACTTGATCTCGCGGAACTCCTTCCTGAACTCCTTGTCGTCTACGAAATTCTCGAGTTTATGAAGTAGTGTCAGGTCCTTCAAGAACTCATAGCCACCGAGTTTGGAAGCAATCAGCTCAGAGAGCCTCGGATTGGCTTGGTGCAGCCACCTTCGTGGGGTGATACCGTTGGTAACATTGGTGAACTTGTCGGGACCATAGATCTTTACAAAGTCCTTGAAGATGGTAGTCTTGATCAGGTCAGAGTGAAGCTCAGCTACACCATTGACCTTGTGAGAACCTATAAGGGCGAGGTAAGCCATGCGGACCATCTTGGGGCTCGACTCCTCAATGATCGATACCCGCGAAAGCATGTCTCGATCTTTAGGGAAGTTGCGTTCGACATATTGCAAGAATTGCAAGTTGATATCGAAAATGATCTTCTTGAGTCAGCAGAGTAATTCATGAGGCTCAAGGTGTTCCAGCTTACTTGTAGGTGACGAGGCAAGAGGTGCTGCATCAAAGGAACCGACCACTTTTCGAGCGCCTCCGGAAGCACGGTGTGGTTCGTGTACCCGAAAGTACCCTGGACAACTGTAACTTATTAGCCAGACAGTACCACCGAACATACATTAAACTTACTGCTCCATGCTTCATCCCAATCCAAACCCTCGATATCGACCAAAATACGCTGGAGTTCGGGAATAGCGAGTGTTGGGTGAGTATCGTTGAGCTGAATGGCAACTTGGCTCGGAAAGTCCTTCCAAGCGCGCTTAGTCTTCTTGAATCGCCGAACGATATCATACAACGATGCGGCGCACCAGAAGTACTGCTGCTTCAAACGAAGCTCCTTGCCACGCTCAAGACTGCGCAATGAGTTAGCCTTCGTAGTTATAGAATTCACACTACATACTTATCGTTGGGGTACAGAACAGCCGAGATAGTCTCAGCGCGCTGCTGATCAGCAACCGAGCTCTCGTACTCGCCGGAGTTGAACTTTTGGAAGTCGAACTCTCCGCTTGCGGCTTTGCTACCCCAAAGTCGGAGATTGTTGCAAGTGCCTGTCTTATATCCGGGAACTAGAACAAGTCAGTGGTTGATCCCGCAATAATATGGGCTCAGATCAGCTCACTGGGAACATCAAACGCAACAGCTTGAACAATTTCGCCGCCCTCCCAAGAGCACTGTTGCTTTCCCTCGTCATCCTGCCAGCGGTTGACGTGGCCATAGAATTGAACATCCACAGTAATATCGTGTCTCTGGAACTCCCATGGGTTGAAATCTAGCCAGTAGTCCGGAACCTCCACCTGATATCCGTCAATAATCTCCTGTTTGAAGATACCGTATCTGTATCGTAGACCGTAACCCCAAGCGGGGTAGTTCAGGGAGGCCATCGAATCGAGGAAACACGCCGCGAGACGGCCGAGACCACCATTACCAAGCGCAGCATCATGCTCCTGGCTGATGATGTCCTCCATACGGAAGCCGAGCTCACCAAGGCCCTCTAAAGAAATGTTAGGTGAGCCAATGGCCAGATCTTGGGGGTTTGAAACTTACTGGCAGCAATGTCTTTCTTATCAACATTAAGCATTGCATTGTCAAGGGCTCGACCCATCAAGAATTCGAGAGACAAATCTACAAACAAATTAGTACCATGTGGTCTTCGCCTGCAGAATGATTATAATGCTTACAGTATACACGCTTCTGGTCAGCAAAAGTCTGGTTCTGCTGCGTCTTGTTCCAGTCAAGCACCAGCCGGTCCCTGAACGCCAGTGCAGTTCCAGCATAGGCAGCAGACTCATCGCAATTGAAAAGCGATCGGGCAAGCGTAGTCTCAATGTGACGCACAGTTTCCTTCTCAAAGTCCTCAGCAGTTGAGAATGGCTTTGGCATCTGACATGCAGTTAGCACGTAATGTCCCACAGTATCCGTGTATCTACCCCGCAGTGCAGCAGTTAGACCGATTGACGTACATGCTTCCTCCAGGCCGCACGCTGGGGCTCTGGAATGCTGGCTTCAACGCTCTTGATCTCACCAGGGCCGAAGCCTGTCACCGTTCGCTTGTGCTTGGGGCGGGTGAAGTTAGCGGGACCAACAGGACCTTTGAGATCAGAGAGCGGAGCGCTCATTGAAGGGCGACGCTCGCGCGCAGGACTTTCGGCCATTTCGAGTATGTCAATGTCAATTGAAGCAAGAAACGAATTGCTGAGTGAGTGATGGTGGTTCAGTGGGGATGGCGGGGTAGGAGTGGGAGGTGAAGGTAGGAAAGAGCGAGCACGGCGGAGACGGTCGGATCCAAGATGGAGACAAAAGGCCAGTCAAGCTTATAAAGCTCGGATTCAGCGCCTAAGTGGGCACAAGTTGGCAGAGCTTGGGCTTTCCTAGACCTAGAGCGGCGACGGTACAGAGTTGGTGTTGACACTGTAAACACTGAACGCGAGAGCTCGAGAGAAGCGGATGGAGGGGTTAAGAGAGGGCAGGATCAGCGGACGCGGGCGGTCAGGAGAGAATGACGATGGTATAAAATAGCTATCAGCTAGCAGCGCGGGGAAGAGGGGCCACAAGACATGTAGCAGCGCGAAGGAGGCCAAACAGGCCATTCACTCTGTGCCCAACAAACATGTTGAGCTTGAGAATATGCAGCTCAATGCACGGCTGAGCGAGCTCTTACGAAGTGGGGTAGGCGCGAACAGGCCCAGGCGTTATAGGCGTGATTGCTCCAGCACCTAGAACCACTGAAGCACCGCTGGCGCCGTTGACTAGTCAGTCGTTGTTTCCAGGCCTGCTTTGACAAGAGCTCGTCGAGCCTAATACTTACTTTAATGCATGCTGGAGATGCTGGACACGGGTGTCGCGCGCGCTAGCTGAGTTTCTCTCACAAACGAGTCCCAGGGGCCATGGGCGCGCCCGTGATATTTGTACAAGCAGTCTGGTGAGTTGACTCTGTTCTGTTTGCAGACGGTTGCCGTGTTTGGTGACGTCGTGGTACAGCGCACGCTCGGACCTCTTCCTGCGAGCCCCACTACGCCCCCCATGGCTGGCTGTACGCTAGCTGTACCGCATCGTGCGATTCACCGCTGGAACCACAGATTCGATGAATAAGAGGCCGCCGTTGCTGCTCAGTCATGCCGCAGTCATGTCGAATGCGACATAGTAAGGCGTGCTGCACCGGGCACCCTGGACACAAAAGAGCAAAATCGATACAATGCGAGATGCAGAAATGCAATATAGATATATAAGTATACTACGGATTACTTGTATCGTCACTACCTAAGTACCTACTTCACCAAGACTGCAGCATGTTGGCCCTCGACCATCCACCATCGACCGCAGCCTGGAAATCGGATTCGTTAATGCAAAACCTTCCGAAAGGGGTATCATGCAAAAGCAATCAATCAATCGAGCGCCCAGAGACCGTGACCTTATATCCGGCCATCATGTCAGCCGTTCCCATAAAAATTAAGACACCCACATCTTCTGCCCTGCTCTGCTGTCAAAGGCTGTACGGAGAGGAAACAGCAAGCCTCTCGCCAATATGCGCCTTCTCCTAATGAATTCCACACGATAACTCCAAGTGAGAGACAAAATTAAACTAACACGGTGAGTAAGAAATTTCGCTCCAGAATAGATGTCGCCAGAATATTGGGTATCGTGATACGAAACGCCGGAAGGGTCCAGGTCTTTCGTGACCATGCAAAAAAAAAAGCGCCTGCATAACATAACCGCTAAAAGCCGCACCACCATCGGGTAGGATGCACAGCAAAAATAAACAGCCACGCCTCCGTAAGACTTCAGGGACTGGGCTCGGGAGTCTGCACACCATGGTGCCATACAGCGGTGCCGTGCATACTAAGCGATAGCCTTGGACGTCGCTCCTCGGATTTTGTCTCAGCGGAGAGGTCGTCCTTCTGGAAGAGGTCGCTAGTATCCGTCGAGAAGTTTCCGGCCCGCTGCATATCGGCCATCATGGACTGAACCATATCCTCTGTGATCCGGAAAAGCCCGTAGTCCATGTCCTGGAGGATGGCCATCTTGGTGCTTTCGATTTCGCGAACCGTGAAACGTGAGTTTCCTTCAATCTTGGCCCAATGCCTAGTCGAACGCCCACGGTCGTCAACAAAGTCGTGAGCTAGTGCCAGGGCTGCCAGCACGACAACGTCAGGGCCGGCTGTCGATGACAGAGGCCGAGAATTGGTTTTCGTCATGACGGCCAGGTCCGAGGAAAGGGAAGGCAAGCAAGCATCTCGCCAGGTTGCAGCGAAACGCTGTGACAATGCGTCCAGGACACAGGCAGCGTAAGCGACAATCTCGAGCGGCAGACATGCACGCTCTAGGAAACCTTGGACACTAGAAACAGATGAGTGTTGGGGGGAAACATTGAGTGGGACCAAGTTGGCAAGATGTGTAGCATATACTATTCATAGTCAGTAAACGGTGACACTAGGTGGCCTAGGCAAGGCGGCGAAATGATGAATGAGGAAAAGGAGGCGATATTGGCGATGACGTCGGGGGGATTCGCGCCCAGTTGGCGACGACGTCTCCACTCCGTCAATGCAGGGGAAACGGGATTTTCCCGGCCCTGAGCGGGCCTCGTAATAGGGACTGACGGCACGTGATATAGGAACACCAACCTTCTAGCTCAGGAGACTGATTTTGAGATGGGGATGCAGGCTGTGCCGTTCGAGAGAGAGCAGTTGTCGATAGGAATGGGGAGTCGTGGCGTGGTTCCTTTGCGGGGGGAGGGGTCGGCAGGTTGGAGAGGGGAACGTAGCTGGCGAAGTACTGGTCCAACTCTTCGTCGGTGAAGTCGGACAGGGCAGGTGAGTAGTCCATTGTGTATAATATGTGTGTAGCGTAAATATAGATAGGGTTGGTAGTGGGAGTAGATATGTCGGCGAGCCAGGCGGATGGGGGAAGCAAGGCAAAGTCGTTAATGTCGAATCGGTCGATTCATTCCAGACGAGAGACGGGTGTGTGTGGTTGAAATGTATCCAACAACCAAGCAGGGCGGCAGGTGGGTTTGGGCGAGGGAGAAGAGAGAAAAGAGAGGTTCACCAAGTAGGGCGGCTTGGCCCTATATACTCACCACTCACCCGCCGGTTGGAGACATAGACATGACAGCAGGCCAAACGGGCAGACAACAGACAGCAGACAGGTGAAGGTGGCTGACGGTGGTTAGTGGTTACAGTAGCGACTAGCGGACTCCGCCGACCGCACCCTTAGCACACCTTAGCCCTTGGCGCGGTGTGCGTTATGCAGCCGTGCAGGCGAATTGGTGCATGCAAAGAAGAAAAAATAAGGATGGCCAGCCGCACGCCCAAACGCACGTCCAACTATGCCCTAATCTGGGCGGTTCGGACTGGGACCGAGTGTGAGACCGGTGTTGGTACAAGCACAAGTGTGTACTGTGGTGAGAGTGCGATGTCTGAAACGGCGAGTCCGCCAGGGAGGCACGACTGCTGCGATTGGAAGGGCAAGAGCAGGATTGGAGGGGAAACTCTCTCGGGTGGATGGCACTCTCCATATTTTCATTCACGTCCAATCTAACCTTAATTCCCCGTCCGCCCCTCCATTTCCATTACTTGCAATATTTCGCACGCGATGCTTGAAAATATACACTCTAAGGAAGTGTGTGTACGGCAGTTGGGCACAGGACAATTAATTGCCAATACCATGTCATAACCGCCCACGCCCACGCCCACGCCCCTGCCCATCTGGCCGCCAAACTGCTGCCAACTCATTCTTCACATACCGCAGACTGCAGGCCACACTCTGGTAGGTTCCTCTTCGCCTGTCTGCCGGAACGGGCGCATCTCGCATCTCGCTTCCCATGCCCACGATATCGTGGCTGAACAACGGCGAGATGGCGGGCCTCAGCTCTTCTGCTGTACCGCCGCGCTGAGCATCAGAATATCTAGATACACCAAAATAGCAAGTAGAACAGCGGCATTCAGCCCATCCAGCGCCACACCAAATGGTACGGGAACATCCACACACTCCAGCACATGGTGTTGCATCAGCATCACTGAGAAGACAACGCCGCACACCGCCGACATCGTCAGCCGCTCTTGAGTTTGTCTGGAAGTGCTTGCTCAGGTACACACAGTACATACAGCCGCTGAGGACGAACGTTGAAGCACGGCACAGGCTAGCCTCAACATACGCACACTCCAGCTTCGGTGGCTTGCCCTCAGGGCATTCTGTGCCTTTCTCACCGCTCTTCCTCCCTGCCTCCAAGGCATCCAAGCTCCGTCAAAGGCCACCCCACATCTGCCAGCGCCACATCTACCCTGATGTTCTCCATGCTAAACTCTGTGCCCCCTAGGACGTCCGAACCATGCCAAACATCTACAAGCTGATCGTCATTCCAAGGTATTGTTTCTCGCTGGCCTGGCGTGATCCAGGGCCAAGCAAGGCCAACACCTCTGCACACGACCATATGCATCTTCGTTTCGTCCCGAGAAAGAGTAGTTCACCCGAGCGAACCGCACAACGACGAAGCAAGCCAGCAGTGAAAAAAAAAATGAAAAAAAACGCAGTGTTTCAATATTCGAGAGGCGGCAAAGCATGGACAAACCGCTTAGCAAATATTGCAAATCCACTATGTACAGAGTCGGCCGACTTCGACTATCGTATCCAGTACACAACTGTATACGGCGCAAGTGCAAGAGATACGAGTCGCCCACACTGCTTGTGCAAATCCATGTTTACTTACGCCTTAGGCCTGTGATTCACACGTAAGTCCATCACATCCAGTCTACCCCTCCTTCCATTCTTCTTCTCTATCAGCCCAAAAGAGCTAGTACGTCTGGTCTGGAAGCCGCGGCCGGCATGCTGGCGATCACGACATCACAGCATCATGAGCAACCTGTTACACACGCCTGACAACAAATGCAAATATCTAATAGATACCCACCGCAAACAAAGAGAAAGAGCAAAAATTATATTAGCTTATGATTATGCTTGCTCGCATCACCCGACGCCCCCAGATCTAATTCCAGATCCCCACAGATCCAGATCCAGCTCAAGGCAAATCACGCCCTCATCAGCCGTTACGCAAACATGCCAAATATGCCAATCCAATCCGATTCAGTCCAAATCAATCTCCCTCCCCTCCCGCACACCAAAACTTTCTTTCACTTGTGTTTATGTTCCCTCCACCCTTAATTCCCCACTCCACCCGTATTTTCCCCTTGCCTGCGCCTCACTCCACCATGACCCAGCGGATATACTTCCCAAACTCATCATGGGACCGCCTCTCCCGATGGCTATCCTGTTCTCGGCTTCCCACACAATTCGGAAGGGTGTGGTGCAAGTTTTCGAGCTAGTCTAGCCCACAGTGGGTTTTTGGACATTAGTACATATTGTCTAAAGGTAGGGGGTGTGGGTGTGTCGTGTACTGGTTATTTTTGTGCCAGCCAATACATGGTGTGCGGAAGTGGTTACGCTCGGATATATGGGTTCCGCTTTCCGTAGTACAAAAGGACTACTGAGGCTGAAAAAAGGGGGCGTAAACGCAAACGGGCGAATGATATGCCCAGGAGGAAAAAATTGGGGAGGCGCAGGCGTAGGCGTGTGGATTAAGCCTCGAACACCACACCCCTCATTCACGTGAAGTTTGGTTCGCGATGTCTGGTAGGAGGGAGAGGCTGGTCGTGGTACTGTGGGTTAGTGGCCGGTAGGTAGCGTCATCGTCACCGTCGACATCGCCGTTACCGTAGCGACTTGCAGCAATGGTATGGTACATAGGTATGCACTAATTGAAGAGCTGAACCCAAATGAACACGAGCAGATTACCATACCCGAGTCAAGTATATCCCACGCATGTTTCTATTCTTTGCTGTGTGCTTTGTAAGTAAGACGGGGTGGTGGCGGACGGGGACGCCCGACGGTAGATGGCAAAAGTAAGTAAGCAAGGCGTGTCGACTACGGGATGAGATGACCCGTTCGTTGCAGGTGTGTATGTGCATTGCATGTGTAGATTGTATGTAACATACATATCAACCAACATTTGATCCGACATCATTCATTGTCTAGAAAACCAACACGAAGGAGAGGGATCCACCCCAAGAACCGCAATTCCCCTGGGCATAGTGTTCGTGGATTTTACTTGCTTGCTTGCTTTGCTTTGTGGATATTGATTCACATACACCACAGCAACCCAGCCACTTCCACCACCAACAACAACAAACTACAAACAAAAAACAATACAAAACAAAAAAAAAATCCCTCCAACACACCATCCCATTTCCATTCCCATTATCACACAACCCAACCCCCCCCCCCTCCCCCCAACAAACATCCTCAACACAAATCGCACCTCCCCCTGCCTTTCCACAATCCCAACAAACCCCCATCTCCTCATAAAAAGCTGGCAACAACCGAACCCAGTCCAGTGAGTAGACTATATCCCCACACATAAGCGAGCTATATCTACCTCCGTACAAGTCTAGAACTAGAACCAGAACTAGAACTACCATATATCTCGATTCGCAGCTCAGATTCAAGTCTTCATCCCAGTCCATGAGCGGAATGCATGTGGGAAATCTGTCTCATCACAACTCGATTCGTCCCCGGCGATAAGTCGCACACTCCCAATCCTAATCCCGATCCTAGTCTCACTCCCAGTCTCACTCCAGTCTCAGCTCGGAAGCCCAGATCCAACTTTCCAAGTCTAGGCCTTCTGACTAAACACCGAGATATATATATCCACATCTCTCCATCATACAATAATCAAAAATCGTCGAGGAGATTCTGTGCGGGTAGGCAGCTCAAGCTACTCAAGCATCAAATCACAAACGCACCAAACTTCAAGAAGCGAAACTCTAGATAGGTAAGAAGAGAAAAGTTTTGATCATAATAAGAAGGAAAAAGAACTACAGTGTACCTACCATCCATCCTATTCTCCTCTCTATTTCTCTCAACTCATCACACAGGAATCAAGCCAATCCCAAACAAACTAAAACCAAGCAACCCCTCCCCCACCACCAGCACGACCCTTGAAAAATCTCCACCGAGCCGCCCACCCCTCCCAACTTTCCGCTTTAGTTGCTGAGAAAAAACTTCTACTACCTCCGTTCATTTTTCATCCTTAATTTCCCCCAAGACGGATACTTCTCTGATCCATCAAATCATTTCCCATGTGGATATATGCCGTTGCGGAGCCCGCAAGAAAATCAAACGCTGCTCATCATGTTTCGATGCTCACGCCTTGCCTTTGCCGTCCCCATATACCATAAGAATACGATGTCATGACAACGGTCCATAATGCTGCTAATACCTTGTCAAACACACGCGCATACGCATACAACCATCTCCAAACCTGAAAGACGCTCTCCGACCCGCGCTTTGACTATCTCTGTTCGGAGACGGGCGATCGCCATTGAGGTTGGATTGTCGAGACATTTACTGGGCCTTCTTAGGGGCGCCCTGTGGTCCTCCAACGTAGCGACGGATGTCGGTAGCGTCAGCTGCTTGCCGGATAACCTGCTTGAAGGTTTGCCAGCCTTGCCTGGCGGCAGGAGGAGTGCTCTGGTTAGCAAGCTGGGCGTCGACGCGGGCAGTCAACTGGGTGATGGCACCCTGCACAAAGCTGCTCTGCGCATAGCGGGCGCGGAAGAAGATGGTGTACACAACCAGCAAAATCCAAGAGCCCTTCTGGAAGAGGAGAGCGGACCCAAAGACGCGGAACCAGAGCGCAATCTCTAGAATAGCGACCAAGGTCATGCTGCCGTCATAGTACTCCTTGACGAACCTTCCAATGGCATCTGAGGCCGCAGATGGCGCAGGCTTGGCACCGGCGGAACCAGGTGGGGGAGCCTGGATGGTGGGGAGAAGATTCGAGCGTACATAGGTAGCGACATGGAACACAGAGTAGACGGAGAAGGGAAGTACAGCTAGAGGTATCTGGCGAGAAAAGAGCCAAACAAGGGCCATTACTAGGGTAGGTAAGATCATGTCAGCAAAAAGGTCGGCCTTGACAGAACTCCGAGAAACGAAAGCTCTGCTGCAAACACTAGGGTAATAAAGACTTACTGAGGTACTGAACATTCTCATCTGTTGCCAAAGCAAAGATTCCACCCTGCTTTCCTTGTCGCATGCGGGCGCGGTATGCCTTGTAGACCACGATGCCGTAGGTGACGCAGGCAGACAAGAAGGCCACGCGATACGAAAAAGCAGCCCAGTTTGAATTTGAGTTGAATGTGATGTAGGACAAGCTGTATCGGAGCATCATGAGGAGCAGCGAGACGTGGCCGGCGAACCAGGCAAACTGCAGAGTTTGTGCGAGAGCCGCCAGGCGCTGGCCGAGCGGCAGAGTTGCGGGCGGTGGAGGGGCCATGATGGGCTGCTGAAGAGCTGGCGTAAACGGGGTATGGTGTGGGGGATTGCGAAGAGTAGCTTGGGGGGGTCAGCAAAGCTCGAGAAAGATAACCAGAGCTTTCAATGCGCTCGAGAAGGGGTGCTGGAGCTGTGAAGAGCTTCTTTGCAGCCTGGCGGAAGAGGTGGAGGATGCAATCTGTCAAGAGGAGTGCGAGTGCGGTGTGTGGCTGGGCTGTTTCGCCCACAGGGTCCGGCTGCCGTATGACGCGCAAAAGTGCGAGAGTGGGCCGAGTAGACTTACCGGATGAGAGGGGTGACCGGCAACGCAGAGAATCCGAGGAGGGAGGGCGAGTAAACGCAGGGCGGCGATTGAGGTTGGTTTTCTAGGTGAATTGGAGAGAAGTGATAAAGACGTAAAGACAAGAAGGGGAAGGGAAACACTTGAGGGTGGTATCGAGGCTTTGTAGGAGGCGCCGACGCCAACGCAGGCAAGGAAACCAGAAATTCGGCGTTTGGGTGGTGACGAAATGCTTCAACTCGCGCCCGCCTCGAAAGCCTCGCACAGACCATATTGAGGCTCGTCCCGAAGCCGAACAAACCCTACCGTGCCTACCGTGCCTACCCAACCCTACACAACCCTGGGCGATCCTCGATATGCACCTGCACCGCAATGTGCAATGCTCCTCGCGTTCACGGCAAACATCCATGTATTCCTCATAGTGACTTGAACGATACTAGTTATTGCTTCTTCATGTGTCTTGTACACGAACATGACTTGCCTCAAGACCCCTCATCTTGTACCACAGTAGTGACCTGTCATTCAACGTCCAAAAAAAACATACCTATTTTGTGCATACAAAGTCCATACCTACTACCCACGGTTCTTGCATATTACACCACATGCCGTCTCCTTTGACGCCATTCTTTCATCTGAAACCAATCTTTCCCGATCCCTCTCAAGCACCTTCTTATCTGACAGGCCATGCCCACGGTCACGCCTCACACTCACTCACTCACTCACTCACAAGCACACAAAACACCCCATTCTATACCCACACAAAGGAAACCAATTTCACTACGACTACTACTAGCATATTCAGTAGAATACATGAAACGAAGCCATCCCCCGCAAATCCCTCCAAAAACAACTTCGTCCCCTCCTACAAACTACATCTGCCCCTGTACTAAATAATAAGGAAGAAAAGAAGTCCAAGGAGACGTAAAAAAGGAGTGCAATGCTGCTGGTATCAATCAACAACCGAAGCAAGCTAATAAAAAATTTCCAATGAGATGACACCGCTTGTCCCTCATTTCAGCCAACAAAAACAGCCACGCGCCGCCGTGTATTACCCCGTTGTCGATAACACCCAGTGGTATCGTCAAACGGCATCATATTAAACAAAGGTCTGGTAAGAGGGGGTGGATAGAAAGAGGAAATGTAAAAGGGCTTTTTCTGCTTGCGCAAGTCGTCCATATGCGGGAGGTGAGGGAAGAGTACAATGCGTGTGGCGGCAGTACCATCCCCAGCACCGTCATCATGATCCCAGACTTTGACTTTAGCGGAGAGAGAAACCCTTCCTCTTGCCCTTCTCCTCGAGTGGCCGGCCTTGTTCGATGCGTGTCTTCTTCTCCTCGAGTTCTTGCCGCTGTCGGTCGAGCTGCTCCTTCATTTCCCTGTGTCGAGCGTACAGTTCTTCCTCGCTCTGTCGCAGCTTGCTCTCCTTTTCTGCCACCTTCTGCTGGAACACCATCTTCATTTCCATCTCCATCTTCTGGAGCTTGGCTTCGTGAAGCGAACGCTCCTCCTCCTGCTTGACCGCAGGGTTGACCTCCTTGAACACGCTCGAGTCTTGCTGCACGCCCATGGCAGTGAGCTTCTCGGAACGGTAGTTCTCGTACAGGAAGTTGTTCGTGTTCTCCTTGAGCTCCTCCATATGGGTGCGAATAAGCATCTGGCGGAGCTTGACAAAGTCGCAGTGGTCCTCGTTGTCAACCTCGATGACACCCCAGGGGTAGCTACGTCCTCGGACCTTGCGGCCGTCGGCAGTCTGAACCTCGGAATTGGCACCAACGACAGCGAATGGTACCTTAGACATAATCTCGTTGTTCTCGGCGATGGTCTCCTCATCATCGAGCTCGTAGTGAGGGCCCTGGAAGATCTGGATCTTATGGTAATCGATGTCTGCGAGAATCTAATGAACTAATGTTAGCTTACTCTCATTTTCAAGAATAACCTGGAATAGATAGCAGACGTACTCTCTTCTTGAAGTCATTGATCTCCTCATCTGTTAGGGTATCGGCCTTGGCGATAACAGGAATGAGGTTAACCTTGGTGTGGAGCTTCTTCATGACCTCGACATCAAGGGGCTTGAGGGAGTGACCAGTGGGCTGGATGAAGAACACAACGGCATGAATTCGGTTGTCTACAATGTTCATGCGGTTGACCTTGTTCTCGGCATCCAAGTAGGCATCGAATCGCTGCTCAATGTTCTTAACAATGGGATCCCACGATTCGTCGTTGTTGATGAAATCACCGAATCCGGGGGTGTCAACGACAGTCAATCTCAGGCGAACGCCGTTCTCTTCAATATCGGCGCTGATGGACTGTATCGAGACGGTCTTGGACATGTCCAAGGATGGGGGCTTGCGCTCCTTAGGGGGGTACAGCGAGGTGTTAAAGAGGGTGTTGACTAGAGTCGACTTTCCGAGACCAGATTCACCTATAGAGTAACGCGAATTAGTTGCATTGTGACAAGACAAAAAAAAATTGAGGTGACTTGTCCTCATGGGGTGCCCAAAACATACCAACAACCATAACATTGAAGTTGAAGCCCTTGCGGACACTCTTGCGGTGCCACTGGTTGGGCAGATTTGCGAAACCGACATAGCCTGTGAGTTTTCTGCGGACGATGTTCTTCATATCGGCGGCGGCCAGGGCAGCTGCCTTGGGGTCTTTCGACGCAACAGTCTGGGGCACGGTGGGAGCTAAGGCTTGTCCATTAGCCATAACGCTGGCCGGATCCATGAGAGGCGAACCGCTGCCAGTCGCAGGGGGAGATGGAGACGCACGCGAAGGCGGAGCAGGAGATGCTGCGCCGTTAGGGGAAGCTATGAGAGATGGTCAGCCCATGTCGATAAAAGTGAGGTTGGCCTGTTAGAGCCGACACCGACGTCGACAGCCAATTCAGAAGCTCATCATCGTGCAGTCACTGATTGCTCTTCATTCGTTGCAGCTCTGTGCAAAAGAACAGCATTCGTGAATGTCGCGGCGATGGACGAGCCCTGTCCTTATACCCGGGGTGTTTTGGACTCCTTACCCATGACGAATTATGCGGAGAGTTGGACGGTGAGAATAGGAGGACGAGCGAAGGACTCCTGCAAAAGAAAAAGCGAGGTCAGTAGGTGGTCAGTTAAAGCTCAGTGCAGCGGTCAGGCAGAGACAGGTGTTGATGGCAAACAATATGGGGATGCGACGCGAGTGGAAACCGGGGGGGAGGTAGGAGAAATAGGGTGAAGCTAAAGGGCGGAGAGAGAGTAGAGGACGGGCGTACCAGTCAGAGGAAAAGATGCTCCGTGGAGAGATGGATGCACGCAGGCAAATGGATTGAAGCCCGCTGATGGTTTGGATGGGCGAGGATGGCGTTGATGTGGGCGGAGGCTGCGACGCTGGGGGAGGAAAGCGTGGTGCGCTTCGAAACTCGCTGGAGGAAAGGGGTCCGCGCAGGGATTCGTGGGAGCACCGTTGGAAGAAATGGGCGCTAGACCAAAAATTCCCCGGGCGAGCTCTGCGCAGCGCGACCAGCCAGCAAGAAGAAAGTTTGAGACGAGGCGGAGGCGAGGATTGGCGGATATGGGCAGCGGTAGAGAAAAGATGCACGCTGGCAATTGATGGATCTTGAGGTGTTGGTGTTTGTGTTTGCGGTTGCTGTTCTTGGGTGCTCTTGCTTCGTTCTGCTGTCACTACTCGCTCCTTCTTCCAGCAACAGCAACTGCAACAGCAATCAGCATTTCGCGTACAATCACGTCACGTGCTTGCATTGTGGCTCTTGGCTAATTTGCCCGGCGCGCCTTCCCTCTTCCAATCGCCAGGCAGGCCCAAACTTTGGCCCAAGCAAGGAACGATCCGCGCACCAGGAGAGCTTAACCATCGCCCATCGACCACGATTTGCACCCGTCATTCATTTTATCAGGTAGGCTAGACTCCGTAAGTGGCATCCAGCCAGCCCAAGGCTCGCTCAAGATTCTCCTGTCGCAAACAATGCCGCCCAATGTCGTGCATATCACCAAAAACTTCCCATTCATCACTGATTCATCTTCCTTTTCTATGTATTTCTGTCACTTCCCTCTGTCGTTGTTCCTGCACGCGTGGCACCACACGACCATCTCCCCCGACTCGTAGCACCATGCAATGCATCGCTCAATAACTTGGAACCTATCCAATCGCAACGTGCCCTTCGCATAAATCCCGTCCCATTATCCATCCTCCTCTGTTCCATCCTATCCTGCCTAAAAGCGCCTGAAAACCATAATTCCAAAAAAAAAGGGTATTCTGCAAGTAAAAATGCCATGAATAAAAAAACGCCGCTACCCAACCATCCCCACTCTGCATATCTACGAAAGTCCTGCCAGTGACCGGCTCAATTCAGCCTTATCATACTTGACATACTTGCCTTTACCTTTATCAATCTCCCGGTATCGGTCGTAGAACCGATTGTATAAAGGCTCGATGATGTTCTGCACCTCCTTGCCCAGCTGGTTGCGCACCTCTGGCTCCATTGTGTACGACTTGTGCCGTGATATGAGGTCATCGAAGCTCGCGTTGAAGTTTTTGAATTTTTCCTTAATGGCGTCCTTGTCTTTAGATCCAAGGCCCTTAATGATGGCCGCCGAGTCGGTCGACCCAGCGCCGCCCGAATGCGGCCGTTCCTTACGATTAGTATACTGAACGTCCAACAAGTGTCCAGACGGCTCTCGCCACGCTTCGAGATACATAGCAGTACCCTGCTTCCGCCAGTCCCTCAGCTTGGGTTGATAGCTTTCCAAGAGAGGTGCCAGTTCCGAAGAACGAATCATCCTGCTGATGATAGCAACATTGTTCGCAATAAACACACCCTGCAGGTTCTTTGTCTTCAACAGCATCCTAGCCTTGCCAATGAGATTATTAAGGAGGGTGTCGATTGTGTCAGATGCATATTGAGCAAACAGTTTCAGAGCATCTGGGCTAACATCTAATGTGGCCGATGAGTTGTTGGTAGAGGCTGTAGCCCAGCCTCTTTCGCCGAGGGAAGCCAAAATCGACGACAGTGGGTCCAAATAGTTGGTCATTTCTTGCAGGCGAGCCATGGTGTCTCGCGTCACCGGAACCGGTGCTCCGTCCATCGGCAGAGCAACCAACGTCTGGACTCGTGCTCGGGTGTCTTCGATCAATTTATTCAAAGACAGCTTCGATGTTTCACGAACGGGCTTCAAGCTGTCGTATATGGAGCCCTTCAGTGCTCCCGTCTGCTCCTGGAGTCGAATTGATAGGCCCCTAACCATGCCACAGATTTCATATCCAAGGAAGCAGTCTGTGACAAGATTTTTTTGTATATGTCCATTCAAATCCCGAAGCGTCCTGCTGAAGTCTCCAAGTGGCGCCTGGCAAGTCGCGGAACAGACTGTGCTCCATTCCTCTCGGGTAAAGATATTGCTGAGGTTGTCATACTCAGCAACGAAAAGGCCCTCCATGGCCTGAATGTAAGTGCCAATGCCATTTGTTCCTTTCTTGTATATAGCATCTGGGGCAACCTTTCTAGCAGTATTGACGGAGGCTTGTGCGAGGCTGCGTAGTGAGGTTTCGAGGTATTCGCCTCGTACATCGGCGTAGATTCGCTGGGTAGGAGTTTCGCGGACATCGGTTTGGGAGATTTGGGCAAACGAATTTGCAACGTAAGTGTTAATAAGCCTCAAGGTAGAAAGCTTATCCTGGGGAATGAGAGGAAATGGGTTCTCTGTCATGGATATTTAGCAAACAAGCCCGATGTGGGGTAGTGGAGATGTAGTACGCTTTGCAACATATTCCAATGGCTCGACCTTCTCCCTAGAGCACTCGCGTAACGTTCCTCGGAAAACATCCTCCAATTGTTTTGTCCCCATTTTTAGCAGCCCACTGAGTTCGGCAACGGCTTGTTGGTTGGAACGTAGGTTTGTCCGCTTGAGGTCGGACAGAGCAACAGTCGTACGGTCTAAGGAGGCAATGTAATCTCTAAGATCAACCTTTGCAGGTCTGTTCGTCTTGTTAGTCTTTGACTGTGGCAGCAAATGGCGCTGCGGAGGGCATACCCAGCGCGAATAATGCGCTCTTCGCGATTCGTCTGGTCCAGGGGAGCCCGTAGCCTCTCAATCGCATCCATGACTTTGTCAATATCTAGGAATCATGTAAGCATTAGTTCGTGGATTTGTCTCAAAGAGCGTACTTGTGTTGGCGATCTGAAGTCTTTGTGTGTTGCCGTAAATGGGGGTGATAGCTTCCTGCACCGCCTTCCCGCTGGCATCCAACCGGTTCACGGAGCCCTGGATCCTCTTGGTCAAGTTCTTCATCTTCTCCATGTTGGCGAAAAGCACCTCCACCTCTGCGCTCTCCTCCGCGAGCGCTCCTTTGCGTTGGCCTACCATAGTGCCTGCCTTCCCTTCAATCACTCAGGAGCAACTGCGGATACGGCTGCTTGGGGAAGGGAGGGTCCAAGTCGGGATATTAATACAAATAGAGGAAATGAAAGGATATATATATTGCAACTAGTATGCTCGTTGCATGATTATGTACGGGTGTTACGGGTGTGGACAATGGGGTGGCATGGGAGAGCTTGCAGAGGTGTTGCTATCGCGGGCGGCGGGCACGAGCTATGACGGAACAGGGGGCCGCGCTAAGGAAGCTGTCAAAGCCGCACAGCGTTTCTGAACGCGGGACGAGCCTCGTTGTCACGATAATCATAGTCTGTAACGTCTCAATTAATCACATTCCTTGATCGCTTTTGCTAAGCCCCAGATTAACAACATTCTAGTCTTGGACACGTAATCTGGGGATAGCACTTTCTGTGAACCATCGGAGAATGGTTCTTCCGGCGTCCAATTGGCTTCTTCTCGAACAACCTCCCTGATCGCTTTCGGCTTTAACCTGTTTCAGGGAAGGATATGAAATATCATTCGACTCTGTCTATTCATGAGCATGGACTTGATACAGGCTTGGTCCGCCAACCGTGTCGACAGTAGTAACATCCTAGCCCTCTCTTCATGCCGAGCGACATGGAAAAGCTCCCTTCGAAGAGGTATGGTCTTGATACGAGTGATTTTAGAAGAGCTTCTGAGGACTGTTTGACTTAAATGGTATGATCAATAAGGCGCTATCGTTGAGCGCATACGGAGTCCGGGGAAGGCCACCGTCTGTCTCATAAAAGCGGACATGCGATTGTCCGGAAAGCGTTCCGAAGCTAGCACCACTAGATGGGAATTTCATTCTTTCTCCATTCAACGGGACACGCCTTGCCCCGCTGCAGACCGTCATTTTTTATATTCTTCGCGTAGTGCAATACTAACTACCCGCATTTCCATTCTGTAATCTGGGCCTTTGATGTGACAACAAATGTAGAGTCTGATAGTACTAGCATAATGAGTTCTTTTGTTTGTTGAGCACATACCACGCCTTTGCAACAGTAATCAATACTTTGCGCGAGTTACTTTAGGTACACAACGACCTCTTCCCATAGAAGTCATATCTGTAGCGCCAATTCGGATTGAGAATATCCTAATTCGCTGACAGTCCTATTGCTTAATATGTTGCAAAACTCGTTGGTATCCTTGTGGATTTTGTCAACGATTTTCATAGGGACACTACTCCACATTGTGTCTACTTAAATTGTCGAGAATTAATTCACAAAAAATGATTAGCAGCAAGATCACAATTTGCACAGAAGTATTGTATGAAAAATTGAACAATTTTCTCACCAATATTAAATAGAAAAAAAAACCCAAAAAATCAGGGTGGTGGGTGGTGATGTACACTTATCAGCTACGCATTTGGCAAGGTTGAGTATCAATATTTAACAGCTAGAATCTATCACTAATTCTTGACTGACTAGCAAAACAAAACCCCAAGTCGCTCCCAAACATCCTTCCACCGCTTACCCAAAAAAAAACACTCCCATATATCCACTACATTCTCATCATTCCATTTCCACAACACCCCGAGGTTACTCCCGCCAAACCCAAACATGCAAAAGTTTCCCAACACAGCAACATAGTTTCTAAACCCACATCCATAGCATTCAACTACGCAAAAACATAAACTTAAAAAAAGGGAAAGTCATGGAGACTGCACACACGACTCTACGACCGATGTGGGACTCGAACCCACAGCCTTGGCCTTAGGAGGGCCACGCGCTACCATTGCGCCAACCAGCCTCATAAAGAGCAAATTTTTGTATAAAAGGTACATATTCTCGGGTTCTGCGCCAGATGGACTTCCACTTTATGCTACATTCTTGGTTCCGGAGTCAAGTTGGGGTTTGAAGTTCAAGACTAGATTGAAAAAAATGAGAGAAAAAATCGAGTTGGGATGACCCACACGGTGTGATGTGGCCCACAGGAGAAAAATACCAAAGCGTACTCGACCTTCTACTCTAAGATCGGTAATTATTTCAATCGCAAGATTGTAAGGAGAGGCCTCATGTTTGGTTGGATACAAGCGCAGGTTAGAAATGCGGGAGCGACTTCACAGTTCTTCTGTCTTCAAAGCTCCCAGTTACAGCGCGTAGTCCTTTCAAGTGATGGCCAGCAGTAGATAGTCGGATACCTATGGTAGTGTTTCTCTTTGTAAGATATGTTCATCATCCAGATATCATACGTGGATTACATCTCCTTAGTTCTTGACCAAACTAATACAAGGGATCTGAAGGCTTTCCAGCGCCTATTCATGAACTGGGAAACGTTGAACCCAAACAAAGAACAATGAATACCAAAGATACTGATCTCAAAGAAGCATCGGTATCAAGATGTAACGGGAAAAAGAACAGAGGACAAAAAAAAAGAGGATCATTGAAGTGCCAAAATCTGACAAAAGAAAAGCAGATCACGAACTCGCAAAAAAATCCAAGCTGTAACGCCCGACCTGGGACTCGAACCCAGAGCCTTGAGATTAAAAGTCTCACGCGCTAACCAATTGTGCCAGCCGGGCAGTGCTTACTGACTTCGATGGGAAATTTCCAAACCAACACAATATATATAGTGCAAAACGTTTTTTCGTAAGCTATACAGCGAGCATAGAAACTTTTTGAGACATCTGCTGGCTCCACTATGCTTACGCCGTGCCGACTGGCGGCTGAGACGTGGGGTGGAGTCGTTGAATCATAGGCAGCAACGCTAGTTTGACTGGCGGGCGCGGCCTTTTGCTCGCACGTTGCTTCTGCTGAGTTCAATTTAGCCAAGAGCATCATTCGCGTACTCAGGTCAGCAGGCTCATCTGTGCACGATATCTCTGCAATACAGTTACAGTGGAGTGGTCTCAAGTATTCTGGTCGTGCTTTCAGAATAGTGGCCTGGCGATGCTGGAGACGGTCACGTCATAAGATGAGTAACGCTAAGCTAAATCGGTGGGCGATCACAGTCAGTGTGGTTGAACTCTGAACAAGCATTTGCTCCAAGCCGGAACGTAAAAAGCTTTCTCGTGTTGTAAGCGCAAGTCATATGTATTCCAGAGTACCTGCACCATTGTCTTTATCTCCAGCGTGTAACGATCACTTCTGTGCCTGGCAGGGCTGCTCTACGTGTCTTGGCGTACGCCACGAAATCGATTCGATCGGACGGCCCAGGCCGAAACCTGAATACCGGTACATAGCTCTCATGATGCGGGCGTCGTCCAATTTTTCGCGTGCCGTCATGCTGAGCAAATTGCCATAAGCCCATCGGGCCATTGTCTCGGTGTCGGTCTTCGAGATCTCTCCTTCATTCGTTCATTAGTTTGTGTTTCTTCATCCCACATGGCCGGCTTTAGGAGACCGCTCGCGGATGCACATCTATGGAAGTGGGGAGGAGCGCGTCGAACGTACGTTACTCCAAACACCGTCCAATTGCGTTTTCATGCTGATGACTTTAGACTGTACACAAGGCGCAAGCTGCCCTCCAAACATAGCACCTCTGGCTTTAGCCTTCGATATGGTCCTCCTTTCCTCCTAGCAGCGGCTGCGGCTGGCGTATATACTCTACCCGACTCACCTTTACACTTCCGTCCTATTCATCTGGATTCTCCACGAGTGACCGGATGGTTCCGGAACACTCCCATTGACGCGCAACCTGCCACTCATCGACCCGCCTCTACCAGTACGAAGGATGCTGAGAACAAGTTCAACAAGGAATTAGACGAGAGTGGCACACAGGCTCCTCCCCCGCAATCAAGGATTGTGAAAGGATACAATGAGGAGGAAAAACAAAGCGCCACCTCACAGTCGGCATGGAAAACGATCACAAACTCATTTCACCGAGCCCCAAAAACAGTCACTTCGCTTGGAGATACTCTAGTAGATTACGTGGTTCCAGATTGGGTCAAGGTCCTTCCTGGATTCGTCAAAAAGTTACAAAATGAGTTGTCAATGGCACCTGGGTCGTTGGCTGAGGAGATATGGCACGATGCCAACGATCCCGAGGTCAACCCTGAGATCATTTGGGATGCATCGGTGCGAGTGTCAGGCGATCTTTGTGCTGAAGAGAAGATGTTTTTGGAGAAGAGACAAGTCTTTACGAAAAAGGCCCTTGCAAGATATCTTGACATTCCGGAGGCCAAAATCCATCCTGATGATGTCCCGGTCATCGCAATGTGCGGTTCTGGAGGAGGATTACGAGCTCTTGTAGCTGGAACATCGTCGTACCTCTCGGCCTATGAGCAGGGTCTTTTTGATTGCGTTACCTACACTGCTGGAGTTAGTGGTAGTTGTTGGCTCCAACAACTCTATTACTCCAGTGTCTCTCGCATGAGTCATGCGCGTCTCATCCGCCACCTAAAGAACCGACTTGGTGTACATATTGCGTATCCTCCGGACGCGCTCGATTTGGTCGCTAGTGCACCTACGAATAAGTATTTGCTTAGTGGGCTCGTTGAGAAGGCAAAAGGCACCCCTGACGCTGAATTCGGCATTGTTGATATCTATGGAGTGCTTCTGGGAGCTCGGCTCCTGGTTCCGAAGGGAGAGTTATCAGTAGATGAGTACGATTTCAAGATTTCGAACCAACGACGATACACCGATGATGGCTCTCATCCCCTTCCTATATATACCGCAGTTCGTCACGAAATTCCTCTGGCTGAACAAAGCGATATGAATGACCCTGTAGCTGCGGCAGCAAAGGCCAGACGAGAAGCTTGGTTTCAATGGTTCGAATTCACACCTTACGAGTTCTGGTGCGAGGAGCTTGAGGCTGGCATTCCAGCATGGGCCGTCGGGCGCCAATTCAACAATGGCAGGACAGTGTGGAGGGAGAATGGGCTGTCACTTCCAGAGGCTCGTGTGCCGCTCCTTATGGGAATCTGGGGGAGTGCGTTCTGCGCTACCCTCTCACATTATTATAAAGAGATTCGGCCGGCACTTAGGGGTTTGACTGGATTTGGAGGTCTTGATGCAATGATTGCAGAGCGAGACGATGACCTTGTTAAAGTTCACCCTATTGATCCAGCGGCTATCCCAAACTTTGCGCTTGGCATGCGCGAGTTCCTACCACCCTCATGTCCCGAGAGCATTTTTCAACAGAAGAACTTTCAGCTCATGGATGCTGGAATGAGCAATAACCTCCCTATCTACCCTCTTCTACGACCCGGACGAAATGTGGATATCCTGATCGCCTTCGATGCAAGCGCAGACGTGAGGACGGACAATTGGCTTCAAGTTGCGGAAGGTTATACGAAACAGCGAGGTATCAGGGGCTGGCCTGTTGGCGCTGGATGGCCTCCTGCCGACGAAGTTGCGGAGGAACTCGGACAAGATCTCGAACAGGCACAAGCCCACACCAAGGAGCAAGCTCAAGAAAAGGTCTCAGAAGCCAAACAAGAGGATGCAGCTGAGAAGAAACGGGGAAGAGCTAAAGACTTGGGTTACTGCAATGTTTGGGTGGGCACAACTGAAGAGCGTACAAGCGACGGAGAGCCTCCGCAATCTAAGCTTGTAGAAGAGGACTGGGAGGTGATGAGGCCGGATGCCGGCATCGCAGTCATATACTTCCCATTCCTCGCTAACCCTAAAGTCGACGGCGTTGATCCCAAGACATCAGATTTCATGTCAACGTGGAATTTCATTTATACACCTGAGCAAATCGATAGTGTTGTGGAGTTAGCACGCACAAACTTCCAAGAGGGAGCTGAGAAGACAAAGAGAACGGTGCGAGCAGTTTATGAGCGAAAGAAGAAGATGAGGGAAGAGAGGGAGAAGGAGGAGAGGGAAAGAAGACGAAGGTGGAAAATGAGACATGGCATGGCGGCTGGAAGAAGGATTGGGGAGACTGATCATGGGGACCATTTCAGTTGAGCGGATGAGTACGGCTAGGATGAGCTTCGTTGCTCAGTTGTTTTGGAGACTCACAATATACCCGTTTACTATTTTCTCAGTGCAGTACGTATTTTGACTCGAAATTTGGCATGATTCATGCTCTTAGCCATTAGTATGGCTGGAGAAGTGGTGATTGTGATGGGAAGTGCTTTCCGTACATCTAAGTACCAGATATTACTTACTGTTCTTCCTTGTGCTCGCTGGAATTTACAGAACATTTTGATTGAGGACCTCTTATGGATATTAGTTGTACCTGGCTTGAGAAATGACTTTGAGCATTGGGATGTCTAGCTGGCCAATGATATGTCGTGGAGGGGCCGATTTGACTGCTCCGATCAAAGAGCCGCTCCGTATCATCACGACACCTCCGACGTCCACGCAATCTGGCCGCTGAGAGCTTCATTAAGCTCACCACCACAACAGCTTTCCAACACCGCCATGGCTAACAGAGGATATGACGTCGTAGTCGACGTCGACCAGGAGGTAAAATGCCCAGCCTATTCCCATTCATCGCGACGCGAGAGCTTACAAATTTCCCAGGGTGATCTAGGCCACACTGATCTCCAGGAGGACCTTGAATTCCACAGCTCCAGTAAGCCTTCAATACCTCTATCTGAACTCTGTCGCAGAAGCTAAACCATCTAGACTTCGATAACCAATCCTCATCACGCAATAAGATTCAACCCGACAGCACCTCGTTTCTCCCCGGCCCAGCCTCAAGCTCCCCCTCGCGCAATCACTACCTCTGGACCCTCTCCTTCTACGCGCAGGCCTTTGATGTCGATACAAATGAGGTGCTTCGCCGCTGTATGGCTGCTATATACCCGCGGCAAAACTTCCTCGATGTTCTTGAAGGGAATCCTGATCTCTACGGTCCCGTTTGGATTGCCACCACCGTCATTGTGATTCTATTTTTGACGGGAACTATTAATCAGTACCTTGCACATAATGGAAAGGATCACTTTGCGTATGATTTTAAACTGCTGAGTGGAGCTGCGGGCCTGGTGTATGGGTATACGGCGATTGTGCCGGTGGCGTTGTGGGGAACGCTCAAGTGGTATGGAAGTGAGAGTGCGAATTTGTTGGAGTGCGCTTGTCTTTATGGATACGGAGGATTGATTTGGATACCTGTTGCTTTGGTCAGCTGTAGCCCGATTTCCAGTAAGGTCTTTCCCTTGCACGTCTACTTGATTTCATGTTCTTTTGCTTTCGAGTAGTCATCAGCTGACATCTTTCACCACAGTTCTCAACTTCGTCTTTGTGGCAATCGGTTTCGCGGCTTCTGCTTTCTTCCTTCTCCGCAACCTCTACCCCATTTTGAGTACCACTGAAGCAAAGACCTCGAAGATTTTGCTCATCGTCGTCCTCGTTCTCCACGCGGGCTTTGCCATTGCAATCAAAGTGCTTTTCTTCGCCGCCACTAGTCCCATTGGACCGAAAGACGATAAACCTGCTGAGGGAGATGATAAGAAGGGGGATATGGTTCGAATGCTCTTCGGTCTTTGAAGGAAACAACGCATAGAAGAAACGGCGGAACGCGGGAGCAGCGAGCGTTGTCTCAAATGAAACTGTAACATCATTTCCTTTTGGACCTTTCTTTTTAGACGGACTCCTTGTTTTGATATCCGTCTGGACGGCATTTCTATGGGGTTAGGGTGGGTCAATGGTTATAGCATGATATGTATATCCATATGTTTTGAGCATTTTGATGGAGGTCTCAGATGTGTAGTTGACTAGTTGTAGCATCTGTGTTGACTGACTTGCCTCAAAAAACTCTAGTACGTTTTTCAGGAATATCGCCTGTGGATGTTGTGATTGCTCTAACGTAGCAGGCGACACTAAGCAATATAGCTATGATCCTAATGTGATATATCAGGATGTATCACGGTCCGTCACCATTGAAGCTAGCAGAACACTCAAAACTGATGTCCAAAGGCAAACGCAAATGCTCATCAAAAGGGAACCAGCCCCCAAAGCTACTCGTATTTATATTTTACTCTTCTTCGCCTTCTCCCTATTCTCCTGCGCCATCCTCAACAACGCATAAAGCGTCTGCAGCCTCGGCATCTCAAACCCCCTCTCCCTCGCAATACGAATCGGATTCCCCAAAATAACCTCCAACTCCATAATCTTACCCTGTTCCCAATCCAGAGCCATACTTGGCTTACTCCCGCTCGTATTCTTCTGGGTGCTTCTGAGAATCTGGTCTGCGGACGCGAATTCCTTGGGGAACGGTTTCCCTAGGATCTTTGGCGCCGTGTCGAGCACTTCTTGCATCACGCCTTTGAGATGCAAGTACAGTTCTGAGTCGTTGGCCATTACTTCGTTGGGGGTGCAGCCGCTCAGGACCGAGGATGGGTTCATGGAGGCGTTGATGGCGACTTTGTGCCAGCGGACGAGTTGGAGTTTGGCGTGGTCGTAGGCGCTTGCGTCTTTGATGCCGCCTTTTACTAGCAATTCTATGAATGCGTCGTTTTGCTTTATTGCGGTTGCGTCGGTGGGGTTTGCGCCTCCGGTGTCGAGGTGTGGGAGATAGGGCCCGCTGTTTATGCGTGTCCAGCGGTTGTGCTTAATGTGCCCGTTTTGCGGCTGCGCGCAGCTGGCGATGGTAACGGCGCTGCAGATTGATGCAGAGGGGAAGCGCTTCATGTATGGGGTTTCGACGCCGAGCCCATTTTGTATGAGGACGACTGCGGTTCCGGGACTCACGAGGCCTTCTAGGATGGCGGAGTCATCGCTGACGTCTGGGAGTGCTTTTGTGCTCACCACGATGTAGTCCCATTTTATACCGCTCTTGCGTGCTTCATCTGGGTTTGCAAAAGTGTTTGCCGGGGTGAAGGTGTAGTCGCCGTATTGCGGAGAGGTGACTTTGAAGCCGGATGTTTTTACTGCGGAGTAGTTGGAGCGACATATTACGGATACTTTGGTGTCGGGGACGACGGCGAGGCGCGAGGCGTAGAATGCGCCAATGGCACCAGCGCCGACGATGAGAATCTCGAGAGGCATTGGGAACGAGTTGTACAGGTGGTGGTGGCGTGTTCTGCTGAAGCAAAGTGGTGTTGACGTGCTTGGGATGAAGCCGTCGATATCCTTGCCTTATCGATTGCGAGCTTTGGCTGTTAGCCTCGGTAGCTGGGAGGGTTTGGACATGACTCACGTGTCGTGTACCAGAGAGACGTTCAGTATTTCACTGTAGTACTTCGCCATGCTCAACTATCAACAGTGAAGGCCAAGCATTCCAATGAACCTTATAGTTGTCTTTAAATGATGGTGTTGGAAGCGGAGCCGATTATGGGATGACAGTATCCCGCAAAAATCCAAGGCGATATCCTTTGGTCGACTATAAGGAAGAAGGCGAACCCAATGGATACTTGTCCAGTAGACTAGCTATTGATTTCAGAGTGAGATATTACTGCATATAGGGCTTTTGTGACTACAGGTGTTGCTGCATATGCTCTTTGTTACGGAAAGGAATGCTTCCGATTGGCCAGACTGCTCCTACTTCACAGCTTCGTATCGCTGCCACATCTCATGATCTGATTATATTTGTCCGACAGACAACCCCTTTAGACATATCTGGTGGGCGAGACCGAAGATGCAGCGTAATCGGAGCTGTACATATATTTTATGCAGTCGGGGAAACACTGGACGTTTGTAGAATGCTCAGTGTTTCGTACAAGCCTGCGCCTCCGGCGTCTCTCCCATTTAGAGATATATTTCGGAACTTAGATTGTAGGAAGTAGAAGGAAGTTTCTAGCATCTTATCTCATATAAAAAGATTGCTTCAATGATGCCAGCTGGCCTTGGCAACATTGGCTAGCCAGGTGACTGCCTGGAGGCCAATATCTCCTTCACTCAGAGGGTCGCCCAACTCATTCACATAAACCACGCCTGGCCCCACCTAAACCCACCCACCAAAAGTCGCGGCTCACTACGAAACTCGACCCTCACCACCATTTCAACTTCGATCTTTGCAAGGGTTTCTACAAAACAAGATAAGCAAACCGGTGATGGCCAAACAAGAGGTGCGAGAGGAATCGCCTACCGCCGTTCCGGTGGGTCTCACTACGGGAAACGTCAAAGAGGGGGCTGGGGATGGCTTCACCTCCGCGAGTGAGGTGATGGTGAACCTCACGCCTCCTCTGGCTCACAGAATTCTTCCAATCCCGTATCGGGCTCCTGCGTACCCTCATTTCGCTTACAAAGGCTCTTCTCCTAGGAAGCATAGGATTTTGTCGAAGGATTCCAGTGCTTCTGAGCCTAAGGGACCTGTTTTCCATTTCCCAGAGCTCACCTTGCGCTCAATATCGTCCGAGTCCTCGTCTAGTGCATCAACAAACGCGACCACCGCTAGCGCCACAACAACAATCACCAAAACAACTACTTCGCAAGGCCACAACACGCGCTTTCAGACTCCAAACTCTCGTGTTCTTAGTCCAATGGAGCCTTCTGATGTGAACCGTGGTTCTGGTGGAGAGCTATCCTACTTCCCGATGTACCCTTCGCAGTACTCAACCCCGTCTCCCCCATACATGCCAGGTAAGCATTACACTTGATGTTTTTCACGCGTCGACAGGAGATGGTAGCCAGTACACAAACTGGCAGCATTCTAACTCATATCACCACATTATAAACATTAATTGCTAACATCACCGGTACCAGATGAAATACCTGGATATGAAATCTCTCCGATGGAACCGTACTACACGCCGAGTGCTCCCACTGCTCCCACTGCTCCCTGTGCTGAGCACAACGTCACGCCAACGCGTCGAGGAAACCGTAAGTTGAGGCTCAAAGATTTTTGTCATACCAATGCTAACAAAACGTAGAGAATGAATATCGAATGGTCGGTGACAGCCTTTCGTCGCCCGTCGTCGACTTGTATGCTGTTGTAGACGGACTTCAGTCCAGGATGATCGGCGTTGAGCAAGAGAATGCTCGTCTTCGTAGTCTACTTGAAGGTCCTCAAGGAGATCGAAATGGTGAATCCAGCAGTGCTGCGGCTGCTCGGCCTCCTGATCGTGGCTACCGTGGCATTTTCGATGATCGCTCGCGTAGCCCTTCGCCCATTAGGGACTTGGGTCGCGCCGGTCATCGTGAATCGACCCGTGATGAGGTCGAAAAGAACCGGAAGGCTGAAAATATCGAGAAGAAACGCGGGAAAACTCGCCAGAAAAAAGATCTTAAGGTCACGATCCCGACTAAAATTCCAGTCAAAACTGAGGACGTCGGCATGCCCACTCCAATCACTTCGGTAAGCTCCCATTATCCCTCAAGAGAAAATACAAATTAACCCTCTCAATATAGGGTGCGTCCAGTGCGAAAACTCCGTGGTCATTCTCGACTGCTCAGCATGTTTTGCCCAGTCCTGCAGGCTCTGAACCCTCACCCAAGACTGGGATCCACAAGCGAGACGTTCACAATCTCAATAGCCTCATGCCACCAGCTCTGACTCATATGCCTCTGCTGCCTCTCACCGATACTGAATTGATTGTGTACTTCTTCAATTCTGTCAGTCGCCCAATTGTTGCTCTGCGGCTGTATGCACGTGGCTGGGCCCCGGCTCAAATCACCACTGTCTTGAATGACCATCGCGACATTAACCCACCCTATCTCCGAAACACCTGCTCTGTCAAGTGCACAACGGCACTCAAGCTGGGTAAGAAGAAGTGGGGCGAGGATTGGGAGGAAGATAATTGCGATTGGTTCGTCAAAGCTGACAATTGCTCGGCCACTGACATGATTCACCTTGCAGCTGACGAAGTGAACGATGGCTACAACATTGAGATGTACAAACTCTGCAAGGGTCTGAAGAAGCATCCAGCAGGAAAGCTGGCAGGTATCTTTACCAAGTGTGTCAAGCACTGCAAGGATAACAACCTCAATCATACAGTGGCGGAGGCGCATCTCCTAGCAATGGAGATTGATGAAGCATGGGCTTCGGACCATCCAACTCCACCGAAATACCCTGTTCGCGCTGAAAAGAAAGTCTCTCGTAAGGAGCGCGTTGCCAAATCAGATTCTATTGCTGGCCCGAGCCACTCTGTTGAAGGGCAGTACGACGACAAAGGTTCTCACGCCGGTGCTACGAGTGGATCTGAGAAGCATAATTCTGCTAAATCTCCTCATAGTGCCACTAACCCGCGCAGCGTTGCTTCTAAGCAGCCCGTCAAACAGGCGAAGGTGCTCGTCCCATCTTCGGCCGCTGATGCTAGCGAGACACCGGAGAACAAAAACTAACCTGTATATGATAGTGCCATTGCTTCCGCCCTGTTCGATAACGATTCTGGCTCGCCGCTATTCGTTGGTACACCTTCCCCACTGTCCGAAGACGATACTATTTCAATTTTTTCCGTGGATTGAACAATGAACGTCAATGTTGAATCCCAACTGTACTCTATTGGAGATCTTGTCCATGTTTTCTGGATAGGTAAGACCAACCAGATTTCCTAGGCTAGAGTTTTCTAGCCAATTCCCCCAAACGCAATTTTCAAACATGAGCTAATGTCTGCTTCGCAGAACCAAAAGAGTTGTTTACTGATGATACCCTGAATTGTGCGAATATTTTGAGCATCATTTTCCTGGTGGAGTTTTCGGATATTGATTGGGGATGGTGTTTGTGGACAAGGGAGTGTTGAATGCCGATGGCATGAACTTTATCGGCAAATGGAGGGCGTATTGCGTGTCACTGGATATGGTTGGTTTGGTGGATTTCCGCTGGTTCTGATGGAATAATGATTGGTTCTGACGAGCCATGAACTGCACTGTATAAGAAATATCGACGATGAGTCTTACTCTGCTTCCCATCTTGATATGGGTCAAGCCTTCATATTCTGAGCATTATACGCTTTATGAGGGTTATTTGGAGCAGAGAAAGTAATAATGGAGGAATACACTGTTTTGATACAGTGGTCGCCTGTAGATCTCATGCGCATAAAACTGCAAAATTTCGGTGATCGCTGCTTACACTCTAACGCGATGAAATGAGAATCTTATGCAGTTGGAAATGCCCGATTCAAGACCAATTAATATGTACATTCAAAATGATGATTGGTCATTTTCCCAAGCTTCGTTCGTACGCTTAAAATTAAGAATATTGTCCATTAGTCCTTTTTGCGCTCTCAATTCGAACAATGATGATATGTCTCACTGCGATCTCCCTCCTTGCGCTCTATAGCATGCTGAATTATTATAGGTTCACTGATACTACGCTAACAAATTACTGCTAAGTCACATTCACGGGCTGTTAGGCTCTAGTGGGGGCAGACCCGAGGAGTCTCTTCTGGAACATTGTTAGGCACGTTCAGCCTTGTTTACATATGGACAATATTTTCACTGTTGGACTGTCCTGTGACGCTCGCGGGGAACTTCTTCGCCCACTACATAAATCAACGGCACTGGCGAGGTTGTTTACCATCAACACAACAACCTCTTCAACCAACGCGCCTGATTGTGGCTTGTTATCATACTCCACCTCAGCTTTGAACGATATACGACATCCGTGTACTGTAAAGTACCAAAGTCTAACTTGATTCTCGCAGTGTTTATCAAAGAGATGCCAATAGTCGACGACGAACCAATGCCTGATGCTCCAGCTTCGGGCAATTCGACCAGCTCTATTCAGCAACACGGTCAGAATGGTGGACACCCTCCTCCAGTGGTTCGGCAAGCTTTTATCCAAAGCAATCTACCCCAGTTTCCCCTTAACCCTGACGGTAGGCTGTATAATCGACGCGCCATTCAAGCTGCTGGCAACAATGGTAACAATGAATCTCCACAAGACGCACAGTATGTTGATCTCACTGAGAACTCATCTAACAATCCCGGGGAGAACATCATAGCCCAAGAGGATATTGACAGGCTTAGGGAATTTATTGCATCTGGCGTAGAGATAAATAGTGATCCCAATCAGTTCGTCAATCAGATGGCTGAGGAATCGCTTTTGCCGCAAACTCGCTATGAGCATAACCTTACTCCCCAGATAGAGAGTGCACTATCCTCCTCGCCATCACGTGGCCAGGTGCAGCCTATCTCTGGTAGTGCTAGTGCGCAAGGGCTTCGGTCTCCGTTTGCTCTGAATGGTGGTCCAATGAACCCACAGCACGCAGAACCTGAGCAATTTGCTGCCCCAATTGCCCATATGTACGGCCCAGCGAATCTAGTGCAGCGGCAGGACTATCCCCCATCGGCAGCACTTTTGAACTCAGATTTTCTGAATTGGCCTGTCGGGGAGCCGCGGTTTGGAGCTATTACTGAGCAATACACTCATGAGTCTCATGCCACTGAGTCACATAATGCGCTCACGTATACGCCAGATGAATTAGACGAATGGCAACGACTTGATGCTATTGCACAGGCACAAAAAAACCCTAAGAAGGTTAGGTACGATGGCAACCCGGATGAGAAAGATGCGGCCCTCGAACACCATCTTGGACTTGAGCCTATGGCCATCGAGCGTTGGGCTAAACAAATGGAAATGGAGGTCGACGAGGAAATGAATAGGGAATTCGGGATCAATATCAATATGGTCAATAACTTCCCGAATCCTGCTCCGGTCCAGAAACCAGTACCGACCCTTGCGCCGAGTCCTATGCCAGACATTTGGGCGAAAAAGCCAGTTCCTTCGGAAAACGCTCCTCATTCCTCAGCCAGTGCGTCTCAAGCCTCTTCAGGCCCCGAAAAAGGCCCTGAACAAGCCCTCCAACAACACCCTGACCAAGGCCCCGAGAAAAAACGTGAACAAGCCCCCGAAGACTCACCCGAGATCGTTAGCGGAGAACCAGGTCTGTCCCAATTCACATATCCCTCTCCACCCCCCATGAACCTCCAATACGACCCACTTAATATTTACGGTAACTCACAATCCACAGATGAAACACCAGGCCCCATGACTCGATCCCGTCGATCTGGCAAAAAGCGCCGGAAGTACACCGAAGAAGATGAAGAGTCCATATCTCAATCTTCTCAACCCTCCTTGGCCAACACTTCAGTTCCGCGGAAGCCGATCGGGAGGCATACGGAGGCCAGTCTTCGTGCTTCCCTTGCTCAAGTCGAGGCTCAATGCAACAACTTCGACATGAATGCTGGGGATGTCATTGAACGGCGAAAAGAGAAGAAGGTTCTGACCGACAGGCGCTGGAGGCTTAGGAAGCGTCTAACAGAGCTCCAGAGGGAGAAGAGGAAGAAGCATTAAACCTAGGGCTGCTATACTTACCACCAGCGAAGGATTCATTGATGGTTGAAGGGCCACTAAGGAATCTTGGGATTATTATGGGATGGATGTGCTGGGCACGGATACGAGAATGATGGGCTGGTGTGTTGGAGGAATTTTGGGATCTTTGAGATTGAAGCTTGAAGCTTGTGGGATTGAACTGTAGGGTCTATTGTGCGGGGTATTGGAATTGGTAATTGTACCACAGGATGTCTTAGGTAGCTTCAGTATACAAATCAAAGATCCCTTCAATAATATTTGGCTTTGCAATATTCACGACTTGAATTTTGTAGAAATTGCTACTAACGTCTATCGAGGCGTAGCGAGACACAGGGTGTGGCGAGACACAGGGTGTGGCGAGACAAAGCCCAGGTACTTGAACATCAAAGCAATGAAAGCTCCGATTACGTTCTAAAACCTGTAAAAGTCCGGTTTAATCATGCACTTTACCTAAATATATGTACCTTAACCTTCTTGATTGTAAAAATTATATTCGCATCGTCGCTGCTACCTTAATTTAGTAACTAGCCACTTTCTTATAGGTTAATAGTACTAAGCTACCACACTATAATAGTAATATCTTTATAACTTTATAAGTTAACAAAGCGCTTCGCTTTTAGTTTATAAATGTTTATTCAATATTTAGAAGTCTTTATTGGCCTTAGGGTAGGCATACTACGGAATGTTATACGACGCGCTACCCTGGTTGGTACTTACGGACGAAGCGGAAGGATGAGTTTAACCGTAGAAATCATCTGGATGCTGTTTTATTTCTTAGATAATACAAGGTTGAGAACTCGTGACTGCGGATCTGTGGCTAAAGCCCGGAAGAGAACGACGCGACGGGCAAGCTAAGAGCGTGTTAGCGTTTAGACCTGCTAACAGCGCTAAAGGCTTCATTTTCTCTGCACCTTTCGATGCAGGCATAGTTCAGCCTTACGAGCGGTGCACAACGCATGCATGGAGCCACGCCTTACCCCTCCTAGGGCTTTATGCTTCATTAGCGAGCCAAGAATACAGCAAAAGCTGGCAGCCTCAGCTCGCAACATCTCGACGCATCACAGGGTCCGGCTGGTAGCTCCGCTAGTGCACCTGTTCGTCATTCTCTCTGTATACTAACCATCTATCAGTAGCACGAAAGCAGCTAGCAAGTAGCACGCGTCCACGCACAAGGCTACTGAGCTCGGCCTCTCGAGTCCCGTTCTCATCGCATATGCCTACACAAACCCATGCGGCTCTTGCAGTACACCGAAAGCGGGGAGCTGAGTATCCATCACTTCGACGAAAGCGCGATACCTCCCTATGCGATTCTTTCACATACCTGGGGAGCAGATACGGACGAGGTGACTTTCGCAGACCTTGAAACAGGTGGTGGCAAGACTAAGCCAGGCTACAAGAAGATTCTCTTCTGCGGAGAGCAGGCACGACATGATAGACTTCAGCACTTCTGGATTGATACAGCATGTATCAACACAACGGACAAGGCTGAGCACTCGTGGGCGATACGGTCCATGTTTCGTTGGTACTATTCTGCAGCTAAATGCTATGTCTACCTATCCGATGTGTCAACCAGGAAGAGGAAGGCCTGCAGTACAACTACTGAGTCTAGCTGGGAGCCGGCTTTCAGGTCGAGTCAGTGGTTTAAGCGTGGCTGGACGCTTCAGGAGCTTCTTGCCCCGACGATAGTTGAGTTCTTCTCGCAAGAAGGGAAGATGCTTGGCGACAAGATATCGCTGAAATCGTTAATTCACAAGATAACGAGTATTCCATCCGAAGTGCTCAGCGGAGCCCCCCTTTCTCAATCCAGCGTCAACGAGCGATTGCGATGGGCAGAAGGCCGGATAACCAAACGCGATGAGGATCGGGCATACTCTCTGCAAGGCATCCTCGATATCGAGCTAGCGCCAGTGTATGGTGAAGGGGCGGCTGGTGCTTTTGAGCGTCTCAGGGGTGAGATTCACAAGCTAGAGAGATGCATTCAAGACATACGTCAAGCGGATCCGTGTGACGATAAGAAGCGTATTGAGGACACCAAAGGCAGACTGCTCGTAGACTCCTACCGATGGGTACTTGATAATATCACATTTAAGCAGTGGCAAGAGGACCAACACGGCCGGCTACTATGGGTGAAAGGTGACCCTGGTAAAGGAAAGACGATGCTGCTCTGCGGGGTTATTAATGAGCTTCAAGATTCGATGCCTCAGACTGCTCTTCTGTCGTACTTCTTCTGCCAAGCAACCAACTCCCACAGCAACAACGCTACGGCTGTGATACGAGGCTTGCTATATATGCTCGTGAACCAGCGACCATCGCTTGCATTGCATGCCCGCAAGAAGCACGATCGGGCAGGTAGAAGCTTGTTCGAGGACGTAAATGCCTGGGTCGCCTTAACAGAAATCTTTGAAGATGTGCTGCGGGATGGAAACTTAAGCGCGACCTATCTGATCATCGATGCGCTAGACGAATGTGTGGCTGACTTGCCAAAGCTGCTTAGTTTTATTGCAAAGCATTCGTCTATCCCTCGCGTCAAGTGGATCGTTTCTAGTCGCAACTGGCCGGCGATTGAGGAGCAGCTAGAGCGGGCGGAGCAAAAAACAAGGCTGAGTCTTGAACTGAACGCTGAGTCAATTGCGGCGGCGGTTGCCGTCTTCATCCAGCGAAAGGTATATCAGCTCGCTCAGGAAAAGCAGTACAAAGCTGAGATTCGACACGCCGTGCTCCAACATCTGACGTCAAACGCAAACGACACGTTCCTCTGGGTGGCGTTAGTGTGTCAGGAGCTTCAAGTAACGGCGAAACGCAACGTCCTAAAGAAGCTGGTCTCCTTTCCGCCAGGGCTAGATGCGCTTTACCAGCGGATGATGGATCAAATTAGCGTGTCGGATGATGCTGGACTCTGTAAGCAGGTACTGGCGTTGATCGCGGTTGTGTACCGTCCAATCACGCTGAAGGAACTAGTGGCCCTTGCTGAACCGCTCGAAGACATAGGCGACGAAACAGAGCTACGGGAGATCGTCGGCCTCTGTGGATCATTCCTAACACTGCGAGGAGACACAGTCTACTTTGTGCATCAGTCTGCGAAGGACTTTCTCTTCGCAGAGGCATTTGATGACATCTTCCCAAATGGAACCGAAGCGACTCATCAAGCGATCTTTTCGAAGTCGCTTACGACTCTGTCTAGAACATTGCATAGGGATATGTACAGCCTAGAATTACTAGGATTTCCTATCGACAATGTTGAACAGCCTGAACCAGATCCTTTGGCAACGTCCTGCTATCCGTGTGTTTACTGGATTGATCATCTTTACGACTCAAAGCCTACCTTATCAATAAGTAGTGTTGATAATTCACAAATCACAGCTATCGATGAATTCTTGAGGAACAAGTACCTCTACTGGTTAGAAGGGCTAAGTCTATGCAAGAGCATAGAAAAAGGTGTAATCTCGATAGCAAAACTATGGTCACTAGTACAGGTATGGCATGTAAAGGTTGTATGTCTAATAGGTACATAGTCTACATACTAACGCGACTAGTAGGCGCCAAACCAAAATAAACTTGCTCAGCTAGTTCAGGACGCACGGCGATTTATTATGTATCATAAAAGGGCAATCGAGGGTTACCCTCTTCAAACATATGCATCTGCGTTGTTGTTTAGTCCAACAGGTAGTCTGATCAGACAGCTGTTTCAACACGAAGAGCCAGAAGGAATCATAATTAAGCCAGCTATGAGCGAGGGCTGGAGCGCGTGCCTGCAGACGCTCGAAGGCCATAGCAATTCGGTCTTCTCAGTAGCCTTCTCGCACGACTCGACGCAGCTGGCGTCGGCTTCATACGACGGGACCGTCAAGATTTGGGATGCGAGCAGCGGCGCGTGCCTGCAGACGCTCGAGGGCCATAGCGATTCGGTCAAGTCGGTAGCCTTCTCGCACGACTCGACGCAGCTGGC
>JAQGEP010000242.1:9527-61604 GCA_028476805.1 Acrocalymma vagum
CCTACGCCATCGAATCCCTGCTCTTCAGCAGCCTGCAAGTCTCGGGCGCAAACGCAAAAGAGCATGCAGTGTTCACTGAACTCGCGCGGCTGAAGGGATATTTTGGGAAGATTAAGGCGGTGGAGGAGGCCGGGTTAGACAAGGATAAGGAGCCGAAGGCGAGATTGGATAAGGCGGCTGCGGCAAGGTTTATTAAGCATGGGCTTGCGGGGAATGAGCGGTATGATATGGAGCGCGCGGAACGGGTAGCGAAGGAGAAGGCGAGAGCGGCGCTGAAGGCGAGGCAGATGCATATCAAGTTCGAAGAGAAGGAGAAAGAAAAAGAAAAAGAAAAAGAGAAGCAGGAAACCTCTACTCCGACCCAGGACTCCAAGAAACGCGCCGCATCGCCATCCAGCGACTCGCAAAACGCGTCAGACAACAACCTCGACTCCGAAAACGAAGCCTTCTACGGTGCTGCCCACGACACATCCGCACAAAAGAAACCCCGTCTCGAAGCTTCCGACTTCATGTACATCGGCCCAACAACATCTTCAAGCACCAAGAAACCCAAAAAGAAAAATAAAAAAGACAAGAAGCAGAAAAAGACCAACAACATTATAGACGAGGCGAGCACTAACACCAACAAATCCGAGGAAACTATCTTACCAACCCGTGCTCCGAAAACACATTCCGAAACGTTTAACTCATTGCTCGACGGCTCGTTTTCTTCTAACCAGCAGGAGAAGGGTAAGGGTAAGGGTAAGGGTAAGGATAAAGGGAAGGCTAAGGGGAAGTGAGACAGACAGACCTGAAGAAAACTTGGAATGAGCATAGAAGCGACATAGGACACATAAGTCATCCACAACGGAAAGGGTCCAGAGTGGGCGTTTGGCGTTGTCCGTCACGAACGACATATGTACTGTACAAGCTAGTCGGTTCCGGGACATGCAAGAAGCATAAAAGTCCACAGGACAGAACAGAGAAAACATCACAAGCAGTCATATAGAACAGGGAGGAACAAGATATCGTCGTAAAGGCGTATGTATTACTTGCTCGCGCTGCTATTACCAGCAGCAAGGAGTAGCCTACTGAAATGTTCAGCCTCAAAAGCACAGGCCTCATCTAGTCCAGTCCAGCCCAGCCCGTCTGGACCGCCGACTCGATTGATTTCAAAATCCCCAATTCAATTCCCATAATCCAAGTCCCAGAAAATCCAGACCCATCCAGTCCAAGCCACTGACCCAGCCCAATACTACTCGGCCTCTTTTTGAAAATGGGTGCTTCGAGCCCTCCGATGTATCAATATCATACATTAAATAGCAAACTAAAAAATGACAAACGAGCCGTGGGCCGAGGACTCCATAAGAAACGCCCCAATGAAAACTCCTGGTATCATACAAAACAAAGAAAAAGGACCGACCACAAAACAAGGACTTAGAAAAGCGTCCCTAACAATGAAACCCTTTTTGTAGATATATGCAATGACCCCGATACGATGCTGTTGTTTCGTTTGGTTGTGTAAAATAAAAGATATAAATATTTGCAAAACGAACTGTAGAGGCGGTATTTGTGGCGTGACGTGCTTCGCTGATGCCAATGACGAACATGTACGGTGAAAAGTAGAGCGGAACTGGCTCCAACACTATACATTAGACACAAGTTGCCTGTGCGGAATCCATGGCTGAATAGTGATTCGCTACGTCGTTGTTAAATGGATATTGGAACATGAGTAGAAAATATTTGCTGAAGGGCGTACGCAAGCGGTCGTCCGTAATCAAAGGATTAATCAAAGGATCCGGGGATTGTCAAGCTTAGCCTCTCCTCCTTCTTCCGCTGTGGTAGTTCTGGTGTCACGGGTGTCGAGACTGATCGTTGATGGTTATGCTCTTGCTGCTGCGGCCCTTCTATCCGGACTTCAAGTGATTTGGTCACCTCTTCTTGAAGTTGAGCTTCAGCTTGCTCCTCGATCTGCTTCTCCTCCTCCTGTGAGAGAATTTCCTTTGGTGCGGCATCGCTCGAGATGACTGTATTTCCAATGGAGACACGCTTCTCCTTGTCTGCGTCTTTGGTCTTGAAGGGGTCTTCCTCACTCTTCTGAGTTTCCTTGGGTACTTCAGACATATCGACTGCTGAGTCGATTGCGGCCTTATCCGACACCTGGCTGTCTTCACTTTTCCTTGCCTCGTTGATCTTGACCGTGTTTGCGAAAGTTGGGCTACGTGGGCTCTCACGCATAGGAACGAATGAGGGAACGACGCCTCCCCCAATGCGGGTCCAGAACATGCGTTCACGAAGACGAACACTCTCCTCCCAAGCAGCCTTCTTTTCGTCTTCAGATTCCGCTCTCCAGTGACCGGCTGCTACCATTCTCAGGAAGCCAATATAGTCGCAAGTAGCCCTGACTCTGCCAAGACACCAATCGCACAAAGGATATCGCGGTGACTCTTCAGTGTCGGATGGCTTGAACCTGAACTTCCTCGCGTATTGGTCGCCCTTCCTAGCCTCTCCACACAAGGAGCATGGAAAAACGGGGCCTCGAAACTTTGGAGGTGGTGGATTGGGCTCAACTACGAGAGACCCAACTGTAATGCTGTTAATTACAGTGCGACGCGCCATCCAGGAAAGACCAGGAGCAATATCCAAGCGTAGAGTAGGCTCAATATCTTCCGTCAAGGCACGCTTGTAGAATTTCTCGTCCTTTAGGTTGGGCATGCCCGCACCAGCCACAGAATCACGTGGAGAGGTATTACCGTTGGCGGACTTCGTGGCAGTGGATGGCAAAGAGGTAGTCGAGCTGCCAGCTAAAGACATGGACGCAAGACCAAGCACATTGAGGCTTCCGTAGTTACCGCTGGATACACGACTGGAAGGAGCCGATGACCGGGCGCTGATTTTAAGCATTTCTTGAAACTCCTTGAAGGCAGTGAGATCGGATCGCAGAACAGGATGAATCAGGTGAGAGAAATGTAGCGGGTGATCCGGAGTTACTTCATCGGATCCGGGAGTGTTTGGTGTAAGGTTAGCAGCCTCGAACAACTTATTCATCTTATCTGCAGGAGTAATTCCGGGGGTCGACGGAGCAGTGGTGGTTGTTAGAGTGTTGCTCTCAGTGTCATCGCCCTGAGAGCTCATCTTCTCCATAACACTCTTGAGATCCTGGAGCTGCTCTTGAAGAGATTGTTGTAGAACATCCGCGTCGCCCAGTTGCTGCTTTAACTGCTCGTTGCGTTTTTCTGATGCTTCGGTTTCCTTGCGAGCAGCTGCCACCATCTGGGTAGAACCATTAGTGAGTCTTGTATTAGAGATGGAATTACAGCTGACTTACAACATTGGCCTCTTCGAAAAGAGCTGCGGTCAGTTGTTCTACTTCACCATCTGTTTTCCTCTTGGCCTTTTCAGCCTCGATTCGTCGTTTCCGCTCCTCTTCCAGTTCGCTCCGCATCTGTCGTTCCATCTTTTCATACACTTCCTTTTCAACGAGAAGCCCAGCGGCAACCTTATGCTCGTGCTCTTTCACCTGCGCCTCCAGAGTGGCCAATCTTTCTTTCGCAGTGTCGAGTTCATGTCTTGTCTGTTGCAGCGAATCATCCAAAGAAGTCTGGTGATTGATAGCGTTGATAAGCTTGGTGCTTAGCGTCGCCACTTCCTGGCTAAGGTCTGGATGGTTGGAGGAGTCGGTGGAATTCGCTCGCGACAGGTTTGATGGTTGCTTCGGCGTGCTTGTTCTGGGATCGGGAATGGTGTTCATGCCATCGCTCTCGGCCTGCATAGCCTGCTTGAGCTGGGGAGTGGATATCGACCTGGTGACTTCCTTCTTCATTGGGGTTGGAGTCAAGGACCGAAGCCGCGAAGGGGTGACGGAGCCAGGACCATGGTGAGCCCATGGGACAGTATGGATAAATCTGCAGAGGAAGAAGAAGAAAAGTTAGCCTTGTGCGCTGCAGTGTGGGTGTGGGTATGGGCTTGAGCAGCAGACTGCGCGGGTGACGTGTGACGTGGGTGGGTGGAGATTCGGGGCATTTGGAGAGCGCCTTCCTAAAGTGAACTGGAGAGGCAGGTGCGGTAGCAGGCGGAGAAGGAGCGACGTACTCGGCCATTTCGAATGCAGTTGAAGCTCCTCAGGACATTCGATGCAGGGGGAATATTAAATAAGAGGGAGATGGCGGGCAATGGAAAGTTTTGGAAGGGTTCGAAGGCAGGTCGAATCCTGAGGTGTCGCACCGGAGCGGGCTAGGTCGCGGTCGCGGAGGACGGAGGGCGGACGAGTCGGAAGACAAAGGAGTGACGGCGAAAGACAAAGGAAAAGCGCAAGAATTCAACACCGGCACATGGAGGACGGAGGGAAAAGAGATGGCGAGAAACAAGAACGCACTGCGACCAGATGGGACGAAAGGTAAGATAGTGAAGGAGGCCGGGCTGGAATGGATTGGGATGGGATGGGAGGGGATGGCCTGGCAGCGGATGGGACGGGGAAACAGAGGTTAAAGTTGGAGAGGGCAAGGCCAACTGGGATAGCGAACCGTGCCGCCCCGAGATCTGAGCGCTCCATCTGGCCCTGCTTTTTGGCGCCGGCTTGCCTTGCTCACTGATCACAGCCGCCTTTTTCTCTTTCCCAAGCCTCGCTGTGGTGACGCCTGAGCGCGTGGCCCGCTTCGTTGTGTGGGTGGATGTGCCGCTGTGCTAGGGTCAGGGTGAGGGCGAGGGTGAGGGCGAGGGTGAAGGTGCATCTGCATGTGCATCTGCATCTGCAGCTCTTCTTCCGTCAATCGACTCCCCCTCTTTCTCCACTCGACGCCCAGTCAACAGATAGATATCAACTGTATCTACTGTAAGTATCAACATAGGAACGTTTCCCTTTCAACAACGAGGAATGCAAATGCAAACGTCGGCCATGCACGGAGCTCCTCATCCCTCGAGGTCTCGACTGGCCGGAAATACAGTCCTAACACCACCATCACCACCACCAACGTCCGTCAGCTGTTATCGCGAGGCTGACGCTGACCCAGGCCTGCACCAGCACCGACCGTTGACTATTGGAATCAGGCCAAATCCAAAAAGAGCCGCGGCACCGTGTACTCGTACTTCACGCGGTGCTCCCCATCACCACCTGTCAAGCCCCTCGACGGTTTCGCAGGTTCAAGCCTCGCGCATGACAAACATTGTGTCCCTCTTGAAACCGCCATCCCAAACCTTGTCCTACCCTTCCGTCAATGACATTGCCACCCGCGTCAAACGGGAAAATACCCGCCTTGTCATGTTTCTTTCCTCCCCTTCGCCTTTCAATAGCCCAGGCTGCAATGTGACAATGAGGCTACAAATAAGTGGTAGATAAGGGGCCCCCGATCAGAACTCACGTTGCTGGGTCTGCCCAGCATAATCACGATAATCTCACCCTATTCAGCGCCCAGCCCAAAAAAAAAAAAAGCAGCCATCAGAGCCCACAATCGGGCCTGGCGTGCTAATGATCAGCGCCGGCGCTCTCCATCCCCGAGAATCTGAACAATGCTCAATAAGGATTTTCTCGTACAATTTACTAGTAAGCGAAAATTCGAACCTGATCCCTATGAGCCCTTTTTTGGGCTGCTTACTGTTTCTATGTCAGGATCCTGGTGATAGTAGTGCGCTGCCGCAATGCCGCCTGTTTCTGCTCAGGATGCCCCTGGTGCGTGGAGGTGTGGATTTTATGCGTAGGCTTCCGCTCGTCAACTCGTACGTCATGCTACCTTCCGCATTTCGCCGCCCGGAAATGCGTGTCCCTGCGCAAGTTCATCTAGATGCCGCGATTAGACTATCTACTGTACAAACCGGTGAACCGTGAGCTTCGCGATTGATGCCTTTTTCTGTTGGTGTAATAGCGGGTAACGTCTTTCGCTGGGGAACCTTCCCAGTAATTGCGTCCAGGGCCAAAGCACGTACGCGCTGAGCCCCGCATCACCACTTGCACTTACCTTCCAATTCAAACTCACCCCGCTGCCTCCAACTTTTTCAACCCCGCCCAAAACAACATCAAGCACACCCCACCCCTCACATCACAAGCCATGTCTGACGCTGATCTCGAGGAGGCACGCCTACACTGATCGACTTTACCTCGGAGCTTCTTGCTGACTGTCTTTAGATTCGACGCGCCCGTCTTCAGCAGCTGCAGCAACAAGGCGGAAGCGGTGGTGCAGGCGGCGAAGGCTCAGAGCAAGATTCGCAAAAGTAAGTCGGGATAGCCTGCGCTGCCCTGTATCACATCCCCTGTGCAACTACTATATACTAACATCACCTATATAGGCAGCGCGAAGGTACGTGGCATGTTTCGTCGTCTTCCTAGTGGGCCTCGTCTGCTGAGTTGAGGCTCACTCACCGTCTGCGCCTCCTTCTTCGGAGCCCGAGTTCATCTACACACCCCCCAAAATAATTTACACCCACCCCCAAAAGAATACCTCCGATGGACAGATCGCCCTACTGGCTGCCACAGCAACACCATGTATCCCCGCATCCCTTCCAAACCCCACCTACTCGATGCGGTCGCACATAGCAATGCCACTCCAGTCTCCCTCTTCCGGGTCCTTACTTCTAATTGGAGTATCAGGCGTACTATAGTGCCTAGATAGCCCTGGAGCCTCTTGCTCTGAGTTCTGTGCGACCGCATTCACATATTATGGAACCATTGTATACTACATATCGATTGCAACGTGCTACCTGACTAGCATTCGATTGCACGATGAAATATACTAATCTTATAACGCCACAGCGGAACAACGCAACAATATCCTCAGCCAAATCCTCACTCCCGACGCCGCCGACCGCCTTGGTCGCATCCGCCTCGTCAAAGAATCCCGTGCTACCGACATCGAGAACCGTCTCATCATGCTCGCCCGCACTGGCCAGATTCGCCAGAAAGTGACAGAGGAGCAACTGAAAGAGCTGCTGGGTGCCGTCGCCGAGCAGAACGAGAAAGAGGAACAGAAAATTGTGGTTACAAGGAGGGGAGGAGGCGGCTGGGATGACGACGATCTGGATGACTTGCTCAAGGATGTGTAAAATGTTGAAGTATAGGGAGCGGAATCACGTTGTAAAATGCTGATGTTAGCAAAAAGAAAGCGTGGTATGCATGTACATATGTACATGCATACATTCGCATAGCCATGAATGCATTGGGATGGCGTTGAGTTGATATCCGACTGTTCTTTGGTATTTCGCTCCTCCACTAGCTTTGAGGTCAGGCCATTTGAATCCAGTCTACGTATTTGGGTTTACACATCTTAGCCAAAAGTAGTGAATATTTTGCTTAATCTTTGTTCTTCATATATGGCCATGTGTGCTGCTCGATTTAGAAGTGAAATGTGATTCTTTACATTGCCATATCAATTCGCATTATTAAAGTAAAGGGACGCGAAATGCTCTGAATACTTCTCCGGTTCTCAAACCGCCGATACAATTTGCGCAGTGCGTTCAAAATCCAATTAGCAGAACCATTTAGAAGAGCAGCGAAAGAGGCAAGCGACTATAAAGTGTGGTTTCAAATCTCTTATTCAGCAGTGTTTGTAGAAAGTATGGAGGCGATTCCCCCAGGCCCACGAATCATCTATGCGACTAAAAAGCTTGGAAGCTTAGTGTACATCATGGTTTGGGATGGTTGCGTGAAGTCACAATCGACGATGGGGTTTTGCGTGGATGGAGGGTTTGAGGATGGTAAGCGGTGGGTATGGTTAGTGTTATATCTAGGATGAAAAATATTGAATGTCAAGTTGGAGAGTGTAGGACGGCTTGATAGAATAATGGCCCTGATCAAATGATGTTACATAGTTCTTGATAGATAGAGATATGGAAGCAAAAGGCGCTGTAGCGAATATTGATCATGCGGTGGCGAGAAACAAGATAGTGCTTCCAATGCAGGTCCAACGCGGTTGCGAGGGGTACACGTCTTCTATGGCTTATGTACTTGATATTTGCCCTCTCATGTTTGCTCAAAAAACTTCGCTATCTGCTTGAGTTCAAGGTTATCCATAATGGCTCCAAATAAGACTGCAGCACCAGATAAGATCAGCGGCGAGAAGATGATTGTGGTATTAGGCGAGGCAGGAGTAGGTAAAAGTTGCTTTATCCACAAAGTACGTAAACGCGCACCCCAAACACAAGATCCTCTTCCTAACATCACTCACCCTCAGGCAGTATATGGAGACGTATACGTAGAGCTACACGACTACCACAACAGGAAATCCGTCGTAGTCGACAATCGTCGCTGGATCCTGCAATTCGAAGATCTGAGCTCGTCAATCTTACACCAAGCCAACCCAGCGTACAGTTTCGCCATTTTCAACCTTATTCTCCGGGACGCGGATGCCGTTGTTCTACTCTACGACATCACGTCTAGAGAAAGCTTCGATCGCGTTACTAAAGAAGCATACGAATACGTGTGGAAATGCCGCACTTCGGAATCTCGTTCGGCTGACGAGGATCTCCTGGTGAATCAGCGCTTTGGCTGTGTGCTGGTTGGCACTAAGCTTGATCTCGCGGCTGGAAGGAGGGAAGTAAGTCAGACGGTGGCACGGAGTTGGGCGGAGTCTCAGGGGATTGAGTGGTATGAGTTGGATCAGTTTATGCTGACGCCTTTGAACGAGATTATTAATGCGTTGGTGAGGGGAGCGCTTAGTGCGGAGGAGAGAGATGTGCAAGACTTTGATGAGCGGTGGGGCGATCAGGCAGGAAATGTTAAACATGAGCCAAAATTGACGAGATGAGACAGTAGTAGACTACAACGAAATTGCTTCAAATGGTACCACATAGGTTCATTTATTGACTAAAGCCGCACCGAAACACATTTTCTGACAGGGGGTCTGTGGCATAAGCAGGGTGCTAGGCATCACTGGTATCCGCATAGATATATGGCAGCCATGTCAGCTTTCCACCTGAACACAACAATGCAGAACGCAACCTGCGAACAAATATAAAAATGGCCCCATTAATCATGCAAAAGCCTAATGTGGCACGGGTCATCGCAGTGAGCGATTTACCCGTCGAGTATACACACCTTGTATGTCCTACACATGACTATTGATGAGACTTTGACTTACTCGTGATAGATGCTCCATGGATCGAGCCTGTTAGGTGCGGACCCTGATTGGTATGTCATCAGAAAACCCACGAATATAGATGGTCGGCACCACTTGCTAGAAGTCAGGAGCATCAGCGAATCGCTCCAGAACGAGGCGAACCCACATATCAGAAACGCAGACGGCATCATTCTACTCTACAACATCTCCTCAAGAGAGAGCTTTGATTTTGCGACAATGCAAGCTTACAAATATGCATGTAAAGTCCACGCGGCAAAGTTCAGTCCACCTAATGATGATATCCTGGGACCGAGCCGGTTTGGTTGCGTTTTAGTGGCTGCTGATTGTTTTGGTCCTGATAAGAGAGAAGTGAGCAGCTCGTTGGGAAAAACCTGGGCGGATGCCCATGGAATTGAGTGGTTCGAGATAATTGATGCTAGAGCAATAGACGTGGTTGCTGAGCCGTTGATGAGAAGTATCATTAGTGCCAAGCGGAGAAATAGGGAAGAATTAAAGGAGCGTCTGAGGTTGAGAAAGGGAGGACAACTTCAGCAGGAAGGAAACCTTTTGAAAGATTTACTCAGAAAATTGAATCCAATGAAGTTACTTTGAATTGCTTGACAACTGATCGATCTATGTACGTAGAGTGCTGCCCCATAGACCCCTGGGTTACGCGCACAATTATAGAATCTGGCAACAATATCTTAAATTCTGAACGCCAATGGATTGTCTTATTTTATTTCGAGTAACTCATTTTACTAGCGCTAAATCAATCACGCTATTAAACATATTATGGCCGATTATCTCCAGTTGCTAGAAAGCCATCAACTTTATATAATCGAAGATTGGCTCACAGGCTCGAGACACTCAAGTACAGTAGATATTCTATGTTAGTTGCCAAGAACTCCACTCCATCAAAACCCATGGTTTCTAATCACTTCAGTGTGGTGTGAAATGGATTACAATCGCGGAGACGGGCAAACCGGCCATGTCGGAAATGTACGTGAGCAGGAGCTAGATAACGATTCTCGATTCTTTTTTTCTATTCACGCATAGCTCATATGTGGTAAATGAATGATATGCTATAGCTGCAGTAGTCTACTGCGTACAAAAGTTCTCAAGGTTGATGACCTGTATTGGCTAATTCGTCTCGAATCTATGCCTTTATAGACCACAGATTCGGAACCGTCGCCGTAAAGAAGAGCAGATAATATCGTATGGACATGCAATGTGACGCCAAGTTCAAGCTTTTACTATGCTAACCAATGTGTACAAAGGGTCTAGAGAGAAGGCGCGAGTATCATGAGACTCCTTGGAGTTATCGAGCAAAGGAATGCTTTGATGCGGAGGATATCATATACTTTACGAATTCCGAATTCAGAGGGCCAGAGGTCCAATTTCAATCTTGCTTGCAATGTATCTTGAGAAAACTGAAAGAGGATAATAGTCCTTAGCCACATGTTCTTAGCTTTACATTCGCATAGTCCTGAACCTTTTTTCCATTCCCTTTTCTTTTTTTTGATGTAGGATACGTTATGGCACACTTCTGGTTTGTTATTTTTGCAAAATATGGTCGTATGGGGATGTCAGTCACATTTACTAGAGTTATTATACCCTTCCTTTCCTTGTCTCTCTCAAATATACAAATCAATTTACTTACTTTCACCGCTTCTATGAGCCACTGAAGCCCAACAAGAGCCATGGATTAACCGAGTGTTTTCAGTTATTTGCCTTTACTTATTTGCCTTCACCTATTAAACTTCACTCCTTGCCTTCACCTTTAGCCCCAAACTTACTCACCGCCTTCACCGCCAGCGGCTTTGTTATCTTCTACCTTCTCCCCTCCGTCTACTTTGCTCTACAAACCACTCCTTCTCACATTCAACACACTCGTTCTTACATTGCCCTTCAGCCCACACCCTCCACTCAGTAGAGATGCCTTTTTCATGGCTACGACAACACAAGGACTTGGACAAGCCTGGGTACTTCTATCCACAGTTATATCGATCTCGCAGCCACAATCGCGGCGGGGACTCGATCATGAACGAAGACGCCATGGAGACTGATGCTCGCAGGCAAGATGTTGTTCTCCGCGAGGACCAGGCTCGCCTTCAAGACAACATGCCCGACCTTCACCGCCAAAGGGCAGCCTTTGATGGCTTCCGAAAGACGACCTCGAGCGAGGCGCACGAGACCATCGAGACACTCTCGCATTCGTCCAAGGACCACGTGGACGTTAAAAGTCGCATCCAACTCCTGAAGAACCAACTCAAGATACTAGAGTTGAGCCGGGATCTAGAGGAAGCTAGGAATGCCCTGAAGCAGGAAAAAGCTGCCCTCGCAGCTAAACAAAAGCAGCTGGACGACACCAACAAGGAAACGGCCTGTTCCCACATCCACCGATCAATGAGAGCTTCTGCGTCAAAGAACCCATTCCCGTACGAAACTGACAAAGACTACACACCCGAGTGGTCATTGAGGGGTCTTGCTGATCGGGTGGCGAACCATGTCTTCCTTAACGGTTTGTAAGTGTTGACACCTTGCTACCATGCGCACTTGCCAATCGAAATACCACTTAGGCACGAGGACCAGCACAGCCCCTGGTACAAATGCCACCTCGGCGGTGTTCCCGGTAATCAGCAATTGTCATTCATGCACCCCTTTGAGATCAATGAACAAACCGGGTACTTCAAGAGGCTGGAATATCGCACTGTCATGATGGAGTGGGGAGTGCTCGAGGCTGAAATTGCCACGGGATACATGGAGTTGCCTGAGGATATGGAGTATTGAGGATGACTGGACTGGGGCTTGGTGAAAGGACATGGAAAAGGATTTCTGCGTGGCATGTCTAGGGACACTGATATCGAGAAGCTGCACATTGGTGTGACTCAAGTGCGACAGAGTACGCGTTCGGATCCAGATAGGAAATGATATGTTATGCTTGTAATCGTGGCACTTCAATCTTCATATTGCTGTAAACTCGAATTTTCTCTCAGCCTTACCATGAGGAGTTCGGAGAAGTGTGGTGAAGCCATCAAGCAAATTGAACCAGCCTTATCCACTCCACCTAGAAAGCTCGTCTGATCAGCCTGTCAAACTTAGCTGTGCACTATATGCACAGGCGGTTTAGTCTACTTGAACAAAAAGCAACTGTTGATAGGTTCTGCTCATGCTGCAGTGTCATCACCGAGATGCCAGTATGCAGGACAGGGCTGTGAGGTGGTAAGAGAGTAGGAGAGACACGACAACAGCACAACGAACAGCAGAGAACAAATAATAAAGAAGAGAAACCGCAAAGAAGCCGTAGAGAAAATAAACCGAGAAAGAAGCGTAGAGAAACACAAATGCTCAAGCATTCCTTCCCTCGTTCCACCCACGGGAGTACTCACAGCATCCATATCACAGCACAACACAAGGCCAGAAAAAACTCACACTCCAATTCCTGTTTCCCTTCAAAAAGAGCTACAAATATCTCTACTCAAGACTACTCCTGGTCCGGTCCCAGCTCTCCCCATTCATTTCCCCAGAACATTCATCTCGCTCTCTCGCACTTCACAGGAAACGTGGGAACTCCATTTTAACACCATAAAACACCAAGGATAGTATACGAACTTCCCCAGAACAAGACATATAAAGATAACTAAAACATACGTATATCCCTCAAGTAAGACTATGACAAAAGAAAAAGGAGTAAACTTTAACACCATAACACCCTTGATACTCCAATCCCAAATGCCGCACCGCCCCCTGATCGCCTCTTGAGCATTATACACTATACTCATACGCGTCGAACACCATGACAGTCGGATCTGACCGGGGGGAGAGTAAAGATCCAATCGGAGGATGTAATGGTAGAGAGGAAGGTATTGATCCATCAAGTTCAACCAATGACAGCCAGCGAACAGAGAGAAAAACAAAAAAGGTATTGGAAGGGTGTTGAGACACTTCAATGCAGTCAGATGAGGTCATGGCTTGCACTCCGAACAAGTCCGCTTGGAATAGATGTCTAGGCCTTAGCCACAGCCCGTCCTTTGGCAGGCTTCTTAACACCCGCACCTGTCTTGTGGAGTCCTCTCGGTGCTGGTGCATTTGCTCTTTTCTTCCCTTTCACCGCAGCTAACTTCTTGCCGATCTTGGTTTGCTCAGACCCTTTCCCAATGGGCTTGAATGGAAGCGTGCTCTGCTTCAGCTTATTTGCACTTCGAAGAGACGAGGGTGTGATATTGGGCGTATCGTCATCTACTGACTCTTCATCTGAAGCTATATCCTCAACTGGTGTAGCCGCACGTTTGGAGTTACCAACAAGGCCTTTCTTTCCTGTCACCGCGTTGGTAGTCCTTTTAAGAACTTTGGGAAGGCGCGTCGTTTTCGAGATGGGTTTCAAAGCGCCAGGCCTGGCAGCCTTATGCTTGAAGGTGACCGTTGTGACTCGGGTCGACTTGACCGTGGGCAAGTTCTTCTTCAAAGTCCTGGCGCGCCTAGAGCCAGACCGAATAAGGGCACGATTCTCGCGGGATGCAATCTGGCGGGAATGTTCCTCAGCCTCCTTCTCGGCACGTGCACGTGCAGCTGTCGATGCAGCTAGTGCATTCTTTGCTTTTGTTTCGGCTGGGCCCATCGAGATCTTGCGTTTCTTTGGCGAGTTGGGGGCACTGGCGGACCCGCCCCGTGCGCCCAATAGGTTTTGCAATTTCCTCTTGGTACCTGCAATAAATGTTGAAGCCAAAGACTTCTCTTCTGGGGCAGGTTTCTTTGGTTTAGGTCCAAGCACACCGCGACAGGACTCGGTTCCACAGCGGCATTCTTGGATGTTCTTCTGGGAAAATGGGCTGAGGCATGTTAGTATTTATCTTCAAGTGGTATACCAACCAGAACATACTCAAAGTTGTAATCATAAGTTAGCTCTTCGCCAGTCATGATTCCACGACGGCCGGCAAAAAGCGCCATGCGTGGTTCACCACCAACAGTCCATTTGATCATCTCGCAGTTCGGCTCGCACGAGTGATTGACAAAACGCGCGATTGTGCCGCGAGTCGCATCAATGATCATCTTGTTATCGAAGCTCATGAGATAGTAGCACTATCAGAAGCCATTAGCAGACGCCCAAAATATTCAACGATATGCGACATACCTTATCCTTCTTGTAGACCTGCTTCATGCGTCGCTCGCACTCGCTCTGTGTGATGATTTCGCCAGCATACTCAACAATAATCTGGTGGGGTTCAAAAGTTCTCATAGCTCGGACACCATAACCCTTGTCTCCTGTCTGCATGACCTCGACACCATAGTCATAACGGTTTCCCTTTGCCCGTTTCTTGAGCTGTGCAAATGGGCGGTTCTGGCAGAGTTCAGGAGTAAGGGGACAATTAGTGCTGTCGCACTCGTAGGCCATAATGCGGTTGTGGCATGTTTCCCCGCATCCATCTTCAGGTTCACAGTAGCATTGAGACGAATCCTGCTTATCATGTTTCCAGAGCGCAGCAGACTCGCCAATAAATCGATCTATAAAGGGTTAGAACCGTTCGTAGAGTAGTCAGCTGAGTTGGCTTACTCCGATGTAATTTCACCCAGCCATCCACCTTGACCTTTCGCGGGAGGGGGTTATACGTGTCGAATGGCAACTTGAAATCTCGATGGAACTCGCGCGGATCGCCGCTTAACAAGCGGTCTCCTGCATACATGGGCAGAGGAAGAACGGTTTTTTCTTTTGTTCCCCTGGCCTGCTTCTTTGCGCGATTTTGGCCTTCGGTAAGCCGCGGATTGAAGTCACGATGTTGGCCAACATACAAGCCCTGCTTCATCCAGGCCTTTGTTTTGGGCTTCAGATAAACTTTTTCTTCCTCTTTTTGCTCTGGCTCATCCTCCGAGTCCGCGGCGTGTGCAGTGCGGGGACGTTTGGCCGGGACACGGGACACGGACGAGACTGAGGACTTCAAGCGGGAATCCGACGCGGTCCTTCGCAGCGTTTTTTGTACCAATCCCTTCCCACCTGCCAGTTTACTTGCTACAACCTCTCCTACGCCGGTCAAGTTCCGCAGGGCCTCCTTACGCATATCTGACACCCGTGATGATGTGCGTCGCTGCGCTGCTTGGGCTGCTTCCGAAGCAAGCTGTTCTTCTACTAGATCTGTAGAGTCTGCTGCCTCCAATTTGGGCCTGGCTAACCTTTTCTTGGGTGGCGTAGCCGGACTCGCCTGGATCACGTCTTCAAGGGGGCCGTGCAAAACATTTTTATGATGCTTCTCCAAATATTTTGTAGGCGTGTGTATGGCAGTACCAGCGAGAATCTGGACGTTGTACGTGGTCACAGACTTGCGCGAGCTTCGTGCGGGTCGCCTGCTCTCACTGTTGGGGCCCTCCGGATTGGGATGGGGCGGCGCGTCTGTCTCGACGGCGACCTTGGGAGTCGACGCCCCATCTGGTGTGTCTACTACCAGGTCCATCTTTGTCGCATCGGATGTTATGCTGGCCTCATCGCCGAGGCTCGTGGGAGGGGTCGAGGTGGGCGGCGACGCGCTGGCTGAGGTGCGGATGCCAGCGTGCTGCTCCGTCTGGAGGGTGATGTTGGATAGGGTTGACGATGTCGACGTCGGCGACGTGTCTCGGTCCGCCATAGTCAAGTGCTGATCACAGTTGGTGGACGTGTAGAGGGTGTAGTGGAGGTGGGCGAGGCAGTGACGCGCAGAGGAGGTGGACGCTGGAGCGAACCTCAAGGGTCACGCCGGGAAACACTGCCAAACTGTACGCGCGATGGGCAAGGGATAGGTCCCGAAAGGCGTGGGAATCGTTGGTCAAGCGTGCACGAATCGATGCACCACGAATTGGCGGGCGCCGGAAGCCCGTAGCGAGAATTGGTCGCTGATATGGGAGTTGTGAGGAGGCCTGGGGGAGGATGGAGTTGAGGTAAACATAACGAGCTAGTCAGCCAGCCAATTAGGCTATTCCTGATCCGCCTGTGTCACCGCCCTTGTATTCGCTCGTCGACACGGCTTGCGCGAATTTGCACCATCTCTTTGATTCTATTTTGATCTGTTCGTCAAAGGGCTTTGTTTGCGGTGGCTGCTTTGTTGGCTGCCATTCATCCATTTGGCTTTATCCCTATCTACTAACTACCTTCCCTAGTTGCGTTCAACCCCTTCCCCTCCCCTCTCCATTCTTGCCCATTGATCGTACATACCAAGGCGTATCACGCATCTAGCCCTCTCCACGGTGGCAAAATCTGCCCATGTGCACCCTCTGTCGATATTGATATATTTACATGAACACATTACTCTACTGGGTGTAGAACACCTTTGGGTTCACGATAACTCGTGAATTAGCATATAGTATACAAACGTCTTCTCCCACTCCAGTACTTGTGATAACGTCTAAACCTACACGGCATGGGCCCCTTCAACGTCCCGCCGTGATATCCTACCCGTTGGGCCCTGGAAGCCCTGCGTGGCACGAACATCCTGCATTTCAAGCCCCCCGCCTTGCTGCTCAGACGTCAAAGGCGCAGTTCGCTTGCCTCGACGGGGACCAAATCGCTGGTCGCCCTCTTCGTACTTTTGCTTGAAATGCAGATAGGTGGGAGGTCGCGGTCGCTGCAGCACCGTGATCCAGTTCTTAAAGATGGACCCCTGAGTAAAAGGCCGGTGTCGGTCCTTCTTCATGAACTTGTGCGAATTAAGATATTCACGCGTGGTTTCGCCTCGGCCCATCAAAAAGAGATGGTACACACCAAGGCTGAAAGGATATGTCCAGCCAAAGAATCCATAGATGACCATGGCAAACGGAACACGCCACTTGTCGATTGCTTCTCCAAAAGTCGCGCCATTTTGTGAACGCCACACCAAAATGTGGGCAAGGCTAGCAGCGAGAAGGAACAATCCAAGCAGAGTGGTCGAGCAGACAAAAACAAAAAAGTAACGATAGTTGCGGCGTCCGACGCAGTTGTTGAGCCAGACGCAGTGGTGATCTTGCGTTTCTACGCAATTGTCGCAGACACGACAGTGATGAGCTCGTGGAGGTCGCCAGACGTTGCAGCTTTTGCAGTATTTGGTCGGAACCTCCATGGCGGCATTGGCGCCCGTAGCTGACACGACCATTGTCCATTCAGTGGTCGGCGGTCCAATGCTAAGCGGGTCTTCATTAGGATTAGTTGGGGGAAAGGGGTGCAGATTGCGGGGCAAAATCTAAACTCTGTTAGCAGTGAAACTAAAGTTTACTGGCTGCAAGCAAAGTCACTTACGCCAGGATCCGAAGCTGAAGCGTGTACGAATGAAGATATGCAAACTAGAAACAGGTAGGCAAAGAGAATGGGTATCGAGGGAGAAACGTGAAGCCAGAGCCAGGGCGCGCTGTAGCTTGGATTAGCATCTTGTAATGACGTTATTGCAGTTACGCAACTGAGACTTACGAGAAACCAAAGAATAGACCTGTAGGTACTAGAATCATGAGGCCAGTTGCAACATTGACAGGCCGGTCACGGGTATTTTGTAGTCGTCCACCCCAACAGAAAGCGGTATTGCCAGAAAAGTACTGATAGTTCTTGCCCAGTTCCTTTCGGATGACATCTTTTGCGTCTTCTTTTCTCGTCAGTCGTGGTGATGATTCGGCAGAAGTGAGCTTCTCGTGACCTTCCTGTGGCCGCATTTGCGTGCGGCCTTCCCGACTGCCCAGCATAAAGCTGGATCGGAACGAGCGCGGAGATTTTCCAGGGGTCGGTAGTTTGCCCGAATCGCCCTTGTGCACGTTCGAGAGGTCGAGATGTTGAGGCTTTGGTCGCTGTAGAGGGGTGATGCTTTCGCCTCGGCTCCGCACCGTCTCTACGCCGGTTGGGGAAGTGTTGGCAGTAGTGCGGTCGGGCATATCGCGGTCCGTCACGTCTGTTCCGCGCGAGGGTGGAGGCTGGTCGGGATCGTGGTGGAGGCCAAGCATGGGTTCTTTTCGGATTGTTTGTGTTGTTGAGCCAATGCTCTGCCGGTAGGGGTTGCCATCTTGGGTGCCTTCCGAGTAGAAAGAACTGTGGCCTAGAAGGGAAGTCGGTCGCTGGTTTCGCTGCTGCTGAAGTCGCTGGGAGCTCATGGGTCGAAAGAAGCCGTGCGCGGCCAGCGGGACATGAGTTCTGCTCGCTGCTGTTGTCGGTCGGCTCTGCGTTCCCATGCTGCCAGCTACGCTGGGAGTTCCTCCTTGAGTGCCCTGCATGCCTCCTCCACCTCCTCCTCTTCGCGACGGCGGAGCCTGAGACCATCTGCGCTGGCCGCCGGATTGCGCAGTCGCAATGGATGATGGACGCGACGGCGGAAGACCCGGCTCGCCAGCAGGGCCGGTCATGCCTAATATACGGGAGCCGGAAGAGATGCGGTTCTGCGCGGTAGAGGGCGAGGCTCCTGCAACAGAGAGATCGGGGTCTGCGGGCAGAGGAGGGTGGTTGGTTTGGTCGTCGTATGCGTGTGTAACAGTAGTAGAGGAGGGCGAGGGATTTGTAGGGTGTGCCGGAGCCGCGACGGCTGGCTGGTCGGGCGCGGGAGTCGTCATGGCAAAAGTAATGCAGGCGCAGTGTCAGGCATCAGGTCGAGCGGGTCCACGGGCGAGCGAGGGTTTGAAGGGTGGTAAAGTTCAACTAGGGCGCAGAATGAAGCGTACCTAGTGAAGCGGTGGAAAAGCAAGTTTGGGGATCCGTAGGTGGAGTGCGCAAGCGTGCGGAAGAGAGAGAGCGATGAAGAGAGCGTTGGCAAAGGGAGTGAAAGGAGCGCGAGGAAGAGGAGAATGGCGGCGGCGAGGCGAAATGAGCCGTCGCCTTAACGAGTCGGTGGTGAAATGCACACCCTGGGATAGTTGTCGAGCTTTAAAAGGGGTGTGTTTCGTTGTGAGGATGGACCCAGCGCACTTCTGCAAGGTCCCAGGCGAGGTCGGCACTTCTCTAGCCGGATGCGGTATGGCGTTTACCCCATTGGGACTATCACCAGACATTGAATTGTGACGATGCTCCAGAACACCGCCCATCACCATTGCGACAAGCCTCGAAGCCCAGGTCCGGTTCACGTGATAATAAATGATGACATAATCACAGCCCTGACATAATTCGGTCTTGGCATTCTGCAACAACATCGAACCACTGCAGCTTGTCCGTCATCCCTCTCACGACACCACCGCTACCCACTCTCCACTCTACCACACCCGCCTTCAATCCCCTCAATTGAAGCCCACCATGTCCTACCTCGCAGCTCGCTCCGCTTTCCGCGCGGCCCCACGCCTCCGCACCCCCATCGCCCGCCGCTTCGTCTCGACTGACGAGCGAGCCGCCTCCAAGGAAGCCGTCAAGACCGGAGCCAAGCGCGACCCCGAGCTCTACGTACGTCGAATTATCTGCATACAACCCTAGGCCAGGTGCAGGAAGCTAATTGGGATGCTTGCAGGTCCTCTTCGCCATCATGACTGGTATTGCCGGTCTTGCGGGATGGCACTTTTGTAAGCTCGGATCCACTCTCTGCAGAGCTTGAGAGCACTTTTGTCCTCTGCTCTGCCAGAGAAACTCCATACCTTGACAATTGTTTCTCTAACACATTTCTCAGCCCGCTCCCCCACCAGCGCCTCTTCCGAGAGGGCTGTGAGCAAGGTCCCCCACAGCGAGCCCTGGAAAGAGGGTGGCTCTGGCTCCGGCACCTACCAGTACTACCCCGGCGGCGACCCCAACGCCCCCAAGAAGGACGCTCCCTCTGCTCTCAACGTTGTGGTGATCCCCAATGTGACTCTGCCGAAGGTAATATCAAATTCCTCCCCAGTGCCAAGCCTCGGGTGATGTAGCTCCCAACACATGACTGACGATTGGACAGGAGCTCCATGACACATACAACAAGTGGGGCAAGGAAGGATACTAAGCTACACAAGAAAACAACCTCTATCACTGATTTCCTTAGTGCCCTATATAGAGACTGCACACACAAGACACCCCGTACTTTCCTTGCTGCCATGGCTTCCGCTCCACCTTGTAGATAGGCTAAGCCCCGTTGTACCGAGTAGATCAATTGGAGACAAATTTTCTTTTGAGGTTGAATGAGAAAAGAAAATTCAATGTACTGTTCATAATGTCGTCTGCGTCTACGATATCCCTCTCGTACGTCTTCTGCTACTATCATGCTATATACAGATTCTTCTTCGGTCCCCACCTCGTCTACCCTTGGACATGCTATATACAAAACACTTGTTCGTCCGCCTCTTCAACTCTACCCTCGGGTATATGAAAAGCCAAAATTTCCAAAACTCCAGACCCGAATGCGCCGATCGACGCGTCCGTCTATCCATGGAGGAACCTTTTCCCACTGAAATGTCTCCATAGGGCGGGCTCCTTTCCCCGCTCCCCACTCGAAACCAAGACCAAGCCAATATATACAGTAAGGTTATGCCGGTCCAGCTTCGAGCTTCATAAGCAAATGCAAATGCAAAACTCCAAACACCATGCAATGCGCCTCGGATCCAACATTCAAAATCCCGCCCGAGAAATAAAAAAAAAAAGAAAAAGAAAAAGAAAACAAAGAAGAATTATGACTGACTGACTGACTGACTGAAATCACAGATCACCTCACACGCCAAACCCGAAAACAACACCCCCGACTACAAACGTAAGCCACCACACCTTCTCCTCAACCCTCCGCCCCTTCAGCGCCTCCGCACCACCAGTGAAAACTGCTTGCTCCGAGCCCGTCGTCGTCGTAGCTGGTGGGCCATCTTGTGGAGGCTTGGGGTCCAGGAGCGTAGTTTCTTCTGGTGGAGGCGTGGGTGTGCTTTCTGGGGGTGACGACTCTTCGGTCGTGCTGGGTGGGGGAGTCGGGATGGAGGTTGTGTTTTGGTAGCCTCCTGTTGGGATGGTGGTGTTGCAAGGGGGAAGACCGTTTGTGGGTGGTGGTGGAGGGGGAGGAGGAGCTGTTGTTGTAGTGTTGCAGGGTGGAGTGCTGTTTGTTGGTGGGGGTGGAGGAGGGGGAGGGACGGCTGTTGTGGTTGTGTTGCATGGTGGTTTTTCGGGAGGGTACTGGGCTGGGGGTCCTGGAGGTGGTGGTGTGGGCTCTGCTGGAGGGGTGCTTGGATTCTCCGGTGGTGGTGGTGTAGGTTCCGCGGGAGGTTCCGCGGGAGGTTGAGATGGTTCTTCAACTGGAGGAGGCGTAGGTTCCGCCGGCGGTTCTGCTGGAGGTTGAGATGGTTCTTCGGGTGGTGGTGGTGTAGGCTCTGCAGGGGGTTCCGCTGGAGGCTGTGAAGGTTCTTCTACTGGAGGTGGTGTTGGCTCTGCAGGAGGCTGCGACGGCTCTTCAACTGGTGGTGGTGTAGGCTCCGCGGGGGGTTCCGCTGGAGGTTGAGAAGGCTCTTCTACTGGAGGTGGCGTAGGCTCAGCCGGAGGTTGCGAAGGCTCTTCAACTGGTGGAGGAGGAGGTGGAGTAGGCTCCGCAGGTGGCTCCTCGTTCGGACAAGTTCCCGTGGGCGTGATAGTCACTGTGACGGTGGCATCATATTCATTCGTGCAGGGGGGGGCGGGCGGCGTAATAGTGACAGTAACGGTCGCGTCGTAAGAGGTTTTGTCCCAAGGGTGGCATCCACAGCCGCAGGAGCAGCCTGGAGGATGTTGTGATCCTGGGGGTGGTGGAGGCTGGGGCTTAGGATCTTCTGGCTTCTCGGGCTTTTCTGGTTTCTCTGGGTCTTCTGGCTTTTCTGGTTTCTCTGGTTTCTCGGGCTCTTCAGGTTTCTCTGGCTTTTCGGGCTTCTCGGGCTCACCGGTAGGCACAGTCGGATACGGCATGGGCGTGTACTCGCCCGCTCCAGGTTTGGGTTCCTCTTTCACTGCCACATCCGTAGGCTTCGGTGGCATGTTTCCGCCCTGTGATATTGGCATCATGTCCATGGCTGTCGTGGTGAGTGGCAGCACGAGCATGATGCAGAGGATGAAGATGTTCATGAGGGGCGATATGGGCGACATGGTCGCGAGGATGGTGGGTTGTTCGACGGTTGTTTGGGGTTACCAAATAGTGCTTCGTGTTGTTGATGTAGGTTTTTTGTTCGTGTATCTGATGAACTGTTTTTGTGTAAGGAAATATATGCGTAATCCGTATGGCGTATCGTTCTGTGTTGTAAGATGATGTCGTCGCTGGGCTGTTGTATTAGATATTCGTGTGTTCCTATGATACTTTGACGACGGTATCGTAGCACCTCTCTCAGCATGCCAATGCAATAAAGAAAAAACACAAGAACCCAAAGTGCAAGGTCCAAGGAAACAGGCAAGCAACCCCATCTATAAAGCACACCAAGCACGCAGCAAAAGTGCACACTCCCCAAAACGGAAACCGAGATCCCACAAATACACGAACTCCGAACACGCCCAAGTACTCTACCAAAGTAAGCATGATCAGCACTCAGGGCTCATCACTCATCACACACACACACACAACACATACATGTCCGAACCACTCTTGTGGGCGCGAAGGAGGGATGCGCCACATACCTACACCCTACTTGAGAAGATGGCTTACCTCCACAACTATGCAGTCCCCCAAGCCTTCTTCCTGTGCCTCACCACGCCTAAGCCTTCCATGGGGACCAAATAAGCACCGGGCCAGTACCAGCACCAGCACCAGCACAATGCCTGGCGCTCTTGAAACGTAGCGCCATTTTCTCACTGGTAGAAAGCGATGGAATTGCATGCAGACGCTTTTTTAACATAGAATCAAAAGTGCAGTGAATAACCTGCCTGTCGCGTGCTCTCCAACCACTCAGCACCAGTACAGCACACCACCCACTCAAAATAACCACCACTCAAATCCCCCACCAGCAAAACCCCACACAATCTAATCGCGACACTTCCCCGTCCAGAAAGACTTCACCAAAGCGCTCCGGACTTCGGCAACACAAAAGCCAGACTGCAAAGTTGCAAAGTGGGTTTGCCATGGGCACTGCACAGCTACCTGTCAGTCAGTCATCCCCAGTCTGCGCTGCGCCAACCATGCACAGACCCTTTTCGCCCGCTCGGGGAATTTGTTATATTTAGGCACGCGAGTAGATGATGTGCATACCCGAGCATAGAATTCACACACGCATACACTGGAATTTCGAGATAGGAATATTTTCCCAAGGTATTGTCGCCATCGAAAAGACAGAGTCAACAAGAAAGAGAAAATAGAAAGAAAAGAAACACCAAGGAAGACGGACAGAAAGCAGAAGACAGCACATCCCGAGCAATATATTTTCCTATATAGAAATAGCAATCATTTTTAATCATTTTTTTGGTTTGGTTCTTTTAATCAAAACTATGTTTAGACACCATCATTCCCTCTAAATCTCGTTTATTTGGAATGACGAGAAGTAAAACACAGATATTTGTCTGTGATTTTGTGTTCAAGGTTTCACTACGTCCGCATCAATACCTCTACCAAAAAAATAAAAATAATAATAATAATAAAAAATTTCCCTAGACACAACTCTCCGAATAAAAAACGTCACAAAAATTAAAAATATATACATACACCCTTCCTTTCATCACCTAAGAAAATTTCGTAAAAATAGAAAGAATGAGAAAAGGTTATCGTTCACATCTACAGAGTTCACACCATCACATTTCCCGAAAAATATGCTGTGAGACTTGTTTCTAAGAGCCTCATAATAGAGGTATCTATTCTTTCTTACTGTTTATAACCTATAATATCTACTCCAATGCACATTGGCTCTTCTCAAAGGCCCGTTGTTTGGCCTCAATGCCACGCTTAGTCCATCTACCCCAGACTCAAACACGCGACAGTAGATCTCACAGCATCTAACCAATAAAAGGCACTGATTGGAGAGGTCTATGGGTATCTTATTATTCTCATGCGCATGTGGCTGACTTTTGTTCCTCTATATCCCCGAGCAAAAGCACTGATCCAGTTCCCAAAAAATTGTCCGATCGCTTATACTCGAATAGGCAATTCCGTCGAGGCACCGGGCAACCTCTTGCGAATCGCTGCAACCAACTCCTTCCTGTCCACTAGCACACCGTCCTTCTCGGGATCGTCCTTGTCTTTGATTCCGAGGACCTTGACCCTGACTTTGTTCTCCTTGTGTTCGTCCTCGCCGAGAATGACTGCAATTGGCACGTCTGCTGATTCGGCCTGCTTGAATTGCTGTTGGAACTTGGGCTTGACCTTGTACGAAAACTCCGTCTTAATGCCGGCGTCCCAGAGCTCTCGCGCAATCTCCATCCTCTCCGGTAGCATGCCTGTGAATCCTTTGCCTCCCATGGCCATAACAAAAACGTCAACGTCCTTTGCGCGCTGTGTCGAGCCTCCCGTTGCTTTGATGATGCTGATGATTCGGTCAATACCAAAGGAGATACCAACGCATGGAATTGGCCTGCCGCTGAACATGCCGACGAGGTTGTCATATCGACCGCCCGCAGCCACGCTACCAACTCCAATCTCGACATGCTTGCCCTTTACCGTCGGTGCTGAACCCGCAGTTACCACTTCGAAAATGACGCCAGTGTAGTAGTCGAGACCACGCGCAAGAGAAAGGTCGAATGAGACGTTTTTCCTCGCGTTGAACGCATCGAGGTACTGGAACAGTAGCTTCATGTCGTTGACACCAGCCTTGACGTCTTCGTTCGCCACCAGAGCCTCTTCTTTTTCGAGAAACTCGATAATGTCGTCGCCACCCTTCCGCTGAACCCAGGCGCCAATCTTGTCAGCGACCTCTGGCTCCAGCCCTTTTGTCTCCACCATTTCTTTCTTCACCTCTTCCCATGGAAGCTAGAAAATTTGTTAGCCCAAGTCCTGTCACTCTTACAGTTATCCATGTCCCATACCTTGTCCAATTTGTCTACCGCCGAGCTGATTGGTCGAATCTTTTCGTCGGGGACACCTGCTGCCTTGAAGATGCCGTCGAGGATCTTGCGGTGATTTATCTTGATAGTATACGTTTCCCATCCGAGCGAATCAAACACGTCCGTCGCAATTTTAATGACTTCGGCGTCAGGAATCATCGCATCGTACTGGCCTAGAGTAAAACGTGGTACAGTCAGCTTCTGACAGGCCGCCATACGAAAAAGTTTGTCTTGTGAGACAAAATGCCCAACATACCAGCAATATCAATATCACACTGATAGAACTCCCTCATTCTTCCCTTTGTCATGGCTGGCTGATCTCTTCGGTAGACCTTGGCGATCTGGTATCTCTTGAAAGTCTGGACGGAAGGGTTCATGGCGAGCCATCGGGCAAAGGGGACCGTAAGATCGTAGCGCAGAGAACAGATTTCACCGCCCTGATCCTGCAGGTCGTAGATGAGCTTCGAGTCCTCGCCATATTTGCCAGCTAATATGTCGCGGAGTTCGAAGACGGGTGTGTCGAGGGTGGTGACGCCGTGGCGCTTGAACACGTCGGTGACCTTTCCGAAGACGTTGTCGCGGAGGGCAACATCCTCACCGGACCCTAGGCAGAGGTGTTAGAAGAAGCATTGGAGAGGAAGGGGAAGTTGAGGATTGGGCGAGTATGAAAAAAATTATAGAGAAGACGTACAGTCCCTGGTGCCCTTTGGCACCTTCAAGTTGAAACTTTGCTTCTTATCGTCCTTGCCCATGTCTTCATTTAAGGGTGTAAATACGGGAGATTGAGTCGAATAAGGGTGTCGAAGTAAGGGAAAAGGAGCAGGCCGAGAGGAGGGGGCAAATTTACAGCGGCCAAGTGGGCGTCGTGTGAGTCGGTGGAGGAGCGAGGGGCGGGCGAAGTGGGGGACAAATGACTGCATGGGTGGGCAAATGTGAAGGTGACTCAATCTAGGAAAGCGCAGCCTGTGGAAAGAACATTTCTCGGTGCGTCTGGCCCGAGCGCCCTTCCAATCTATTCCTCTTTCTACCATCCATCAACAATTGCCCCTCCACCCCGCCATATGCTCATTTCTCCAGCATTTATGCACATATGCAAAACGTCAATGGGATCAAACATATTCTTTCAATTGCTCAGCTTTCTAGCTTTGGGTATCAAATGCAATCTCCCCTCCCCTTCCCAATCCAGTTCTCCCCAAACATTTCTCAAATCCCAGCGGCGTCCAATGTCCTGTATCTGCTCATTCTCCCCACAGCTCTCGATACTTTAGCAAATCCTTCTGTCGATAGCACTCGGCCACCACCGTCAGAATCATGTCAATCGTCGCCTTGGTGTTCAAATCTACTCCCGAGGCATTCCCATTGGCAGAAACCTTGGCGTCATCACCTCTACGTGCCTCTTTCTGCTCCTCCTGACTCGACTCTTCTGCTTGGCCATTGACTCCTTGCTTCTCACGATGTGCTTCTGCTTCTGCGCGAGATGCAAATGGTTTGGATGCCTTTTTCGGTGCAGGATCCTGTTTCGCGGGAACTGACATTTCCACATCCCCTGCCTTAAGCTTCTCCTTACCTCCTAAAGGTACTTCTCCGTAATCCATCACAGGTCTCTCCATCTCCTGCTCTCGCATTTGCTGGCGTTGCCTCTCCGCCTCCGCACGCGACGCAAACCGCTGAGTTCCGGATGACTCAGGTCTATTCGGTTTCGTCTCATTTGCTCGAGCTACATGCGGCCCAGTATTCGGTTGAGTCTTCTGACGTCGACCCCCAAACCCACAATTGGGATCATGACAGACCTTGCCATTGTGACGGTGTCGGCGACGCTGTTGCTGAGGCCCCGCCTCTTCCTTCGATGGCAGTTTCGGCTGCACCAATCGGTCTCCTAGTTGAGCAAACAATCGAGCGCGTGCTTCCTCAAGTGTGATTGCTTCGTCATCCTTGGGTGCTTCTTTTTCTTCCTCAGAAATTGACATATCCGCACTGTGATCACTAACATATCCCTCCTCCTCTTCGTCCTCCGGTGGCTGCACGACTTCCTCCGGAGCCGTGATATTGTTGCCATGAACCTCGGAATCATTTGACATCTCAATGTCCTGCCCCGTCTCTTGAACTCCACCTTCCCAATATTTATCCTCTGCTTCGACCTCTCCTCCACCACACTTGTCATTTTTGTAGACTGTAGCCTCTCCCTCTCCATTCCCATTCCCATCTTCTTTGTCTTCGTTCTCTTCCTCCCTTACTCGACGGATACTCCCGCCTCGAAGTCTGATTCTCAACTGACCAGCCTTATGCCCCAAATCTCTAATCTGTCCAACTTTCGGATTATCAAGTGTTCCTATTTCACCCGCAAGAGCCAACAACGTCCAGATCCAACAACTCTTCTGTTTAGAAATCGTGTCAAATCGATCTAGACTATGCGTGCAAAATTGAAGGCCTTGATACAGTGTTCTTTGGTCAATCTGCGCGACTTGGGCCGGGGTAGGGTATTCGCGGTCAAGCGTGTACAGCCACCAATGCCTGCTTTGAGGCGGTTTCTGATTTGCAAACCTTTCCGGATCTGCGTCCCTCATTTTCGCAAATTCGCGGTGATCTAGGTGAGCAAGTGTATTGCGCAGGGCATTGTAGCGTCGGAGAAGCTGCTTGTAATATTCCTCCTGTGGATCCAAATCACACTGTTCATCAGACCAGTACTCTTCTTCCTCATCGTCCCAGTCCACAGCTATCCAAGCCCCATCTCTATATATGACGCTGTGATCCCCGCGACCAGATGTGTACATGGAGCGATCAGGTTCATCGTCGGCGAGGGCGGCAGGTGGGGCGACGAGTAGGCTTGGGATGGCCGATGCTTCGGACCTATCACACAGGTAAGAGGTGTCAACGCGACATTCTAGTGCGTGAGAGAGAAATAAGATAGAAAACTGGATATGTACCTCACGCTGCGAAGGTAGGCGAGAGCTTCATTGGTGGTGGAGTCGGCGGAGTCGTTGTCGGAGTCGTCGATGCCTAAGAACGTGGATTGGACGCCGGGGTGGACTTGTTTGCGGGCGCTTTTGCGATCGTAGATTTTGGGAGTTCCATGCTGCTGTTTTGATCTCTTGACATCTTGCTCGTCATCTTCAGTCACGTCGGCATTATCTTGCTTGCGTTTATTCGAGTCTGCCGCTGGAGGGACGGTGGGAACCACCTTGCCAGACGGCGGCGGCGGGCAGGTGGAAGCTCCAAAGTCTTCGGGTCGCCGGAGCTTATTGTACGGCTCTCCGTCCTTTGTGACGGCTAGGTTGCTGCGGGAGCTCGACGACATTTCTGTCGGTGGTGGTTGTGTTCTGGTGAGCTCGGCGTGGAGGGTTGCCTATAGCTTGAAAGTTTTAGTGGGTCTGGCGTCCGTGCTCCATAAGCCTAACAGCGGAGGAGCATCAAGTCGCCAGCCGCGAGAGTAAGTGACGAAGATATTAGTATTTTTCTTCTTTTCCTGTTTGCCTTTCGCAAATTACAGAGACGCTTCTAGCATTTTGGAAGAATTAATTGATGGGATATAATAAGGAAAAAGGCTCGAAATCATGTAACCAAAAGTGGATATCACGAATAGAGACGCGCATGACAAAGTAAAGTTTTGAATGTTTTTGGGATTTGGGCCGCAGAGATGTTGGCCTCGCGGTATCTTTTCAATTGTTTGCTTCTGTTTCCGATCTGGAAGCGATTTCACTCGTTCCATGATCGTCGTCTAGTTTGCGTAGTTTTGTTCCTAGTCTAATGGCCATGATATTCGTTCCAGCCAAACTCGGGCGCGTAATTCCCAGTTGCCATTATTCATTGCAGCCATACGGGGACATTCATAGAGCTTATTTCCGCTGCTTTAAGCGGTGTACCATGCTTTAACTCCCTTACTCCTCAGGAATCTCAATCTCTCCAGACTCAATGTCATCGCTAACCGCCTTAGGGCTCCGTCCATCGACCTGGCAACCCGTGCTAAACGCCGTTCCCAAAATCTCCTTGACCGTACCCTTTAAATCCTTAGCCATACTCTTGAAGCGCATGGTCCTGGCGATGTTGATGATTTCGTCGAGAGGGATGGACTTGGTGTGCTTGATGTTCTTCTCCTTCTTGCGGTCACGCGGGGGCTCCTTAAGGGCTTTGATGACGAGGGAGGAGGCGGAGGGAACGACGGATACGGCGGCTTGACGGTTTTGGATGGTGAGTTTTACGGTGACGCGGAGGCCTTTCTGGGGTAGTGTTAGTGGTGTTGTCCTTGGAGCCTCTCTTATAAGGATGGAATTCCGTAACGTACCCAGTCTCCAGTCGCTTTGGCGATATCTTCACCGACCTTCTTCGGCGACAGACCGAGGGGACCGATCTTGGGGGCGAGCGCGGAAGAGGCACCGACTTCACCACCAGTGGCCCTCAAGTGGATGACCTTGACTTCACTGGGATCGAATTTGGGAGGCATGGCGGCTGTGGGTTACTATATTGTCGTAGCGATTGAATTGGAGGTTTTCTCGAAGGAGGGACGTTGTTCGCGACTGGGACCTGGAATAATGTGGGCATACGCCAAGAGTTCGGATTAAGCGAAAATGTCTATTCCTGAAATGCACTAGTACGATCTCAAAATCTCCGAGCAGTAAACTGGGTCACCTCACCGCTGACGCTCTTGACACTGACTGACACAGGCCTCCAGTGATTATGCATCGCGAATCACACAATTCGATGCTTTACCAGTCTCCAGTGAATTTTCCTTGCCTCCAATCCCAGGCATTCGTCAACGAGCTGAAAATAGCCATTATTGTTGCCATCACAAACATGAAACCCCATTGGATCCAGCTCAGAGTGGGCATCCGCTGCACCCTGTCTAGGGGACTGAGTTCCACCTGTTCTTTGTCTTCCTCCTTGTTGCCTGAGTTTCGTCTTCGTATCCGTAACTTGTAGCGCACATCATTGATTATCTGCTCCGCTACAATCTTTGCTCCCGCAAGCACAATTGGCACACCGGTTCCAGGATGTGTGCTGGCACCGACAAAGTATAGACCTTTGACATCTGGGTGCTTCGTCCTGGGCCTGAAGCTGAGTACATTGAAGAATGAATGACTGAGGCCGAGAATAGCACCACGATCAAGATTGAATGTTGACTTCCAAGACAGCGGGGTATTGATCACTTCTTGCACTATATGCGGCTCTAGCGATATGTTCAATCGGGTTTCAATGGCCCTCAGAATTGTGCTGCGTGCCGTGGCAACCATAGCATCCCAGTCTTGTGGTGCGCTAGTGGTATCTGAGGTACCTTTATGAGACTCCGTCTGAGAGTCTAGTAGATGTCCAACTGGCATTAGCACTACTAGCGAGTCACATCCTTCTGGTGCGGCAGTGGGGTCAGCGCGGGAGGGAACATTGACGTAGAAGCTTGGCTCCTCTGGTATGCGGTGCTTCCTGAAGATACTGTCGAAGCTCTCTTTGTAGTCTTCGGCTAAGAATATGTTGTGAATACTTAGGTTCAGGAATTGCCGATCAAGTGCCCAGTAGAATGAGATACTTGAGCAAGAAGCCTTGCGTTTCGCTAGAGATTGTGAATAGGATGTCAATGGAAGGAGGTTGTTGTATGCATAGACTAGATCGGCGTTGCATATGACTACGTCTGCTTTGAGCGGCTTTCTCCTCTTGTCTTTGAATGCGACACCGGCCGCTATTTGGCCATCTTCGGATAGTAAGATTTCAGATATGGGACTATTGAGCCTGTACTCAACTCCTAAGCTCTCGCCAATCCTGACAAGTGCTTCAACCACCTACAAGAATGAGCACGATTCTTAAATTAGAGTGAATCTGGTACTAACCTTGTGAAATCCTCCAACTGGATACCAGATGCCTTCAGCCAGCTCCGTATACTGTAGAAGGCTATACGTTCCAGGAGCATCGAATGGACTCATCCCCATGTACATACTTGCGAACGTGAAGACTCTCCTGAGCCTTTCAGTCCAGAAGTACTTGCTCGCCCTACCATATATACTTTCAAATGGGTGGAGAGCGAGTAGATGCCTAAGAAAACTGGGACGAGCCATGCTGAACAACGAGTAGAAATTCTTCTTGAGCACATGGGTAACGGAGAGCTCATAATGCCGATGCGATTCCTGGAGGAAAGAGAGATATCGTTCAAATCCATCCTTGCCTTCGAATCGCTCGATCTCCTCCTTCATGGTAGCGAGATCGGTGGAGAGCTGGAAATTTGTGCCGTCGTGGAAATGGATGTTGTAGTTGGGCTCGCATTTCACTAGTTCTACTCCCTCTGCATCTAGAGAGGTGCCAAGGTCGTGGAATGTCTCATGGAAAAGATGAGGCAGTAGTAGTAAACTCGGGCCTTGATCAAATCTCTGCAGAGTCGTTAACATCTTTCCATATCTGCCCGAGCCTTTGTGGCTCTACTCACGTATTCACCGCGATGTATCAGACTGCATCGCCCACCTGTGAACTCATTCTTCTCCACGACCATGACTTTGCATCCTGCCGCCGCGAGCCGAGCTGCCGTCGCTACTCCCCCGACTCCGGCGCCCACAATGACGACTTCGAGCGGGGATGACTTGTACCGACCCATATTCCGTGTCTCCGAGGAGGTGTGTAAAATTCAGTTTGGCATGATTTGAGAACAAAGGTTGTGGTTGAGAAGTGTTGACCTGCTAAGCCCATACCAATTCAGCTGTCATGACGTCTTGTACAAATTCCTAACAGAGAAATAGGGCAGACTGAGACAGAGCAAGCTAAGGAGCGAATAAACAACAAAGATGCACTGAGAGGAAAGTCGAAATATATCTTCAATATCAAATTTGTAAATAGCAAGCGATGTTGCCGACTCGAGAGTGCAGTAAGGCAAATGACGTTTGACTTGCGGATCTCCGAATTAGGCCTAGCCTAGTTGGAATCGCGAGTTACCATAGGTACCCATTTATTCTCCAGGTCTACCACCTACTTCAATTCTCCTTTCCATCTATCTAAATCCTTAGATGCGCCACAATTTCTATCAGCCACTAGCTATCTCGTATACAAAATGGCAACAGGCTCCTGAAATCTTACACCCGATGGTGTTCAGGTAGGTGCGCAGTTACCACTCATCTCGCAACTGGACACGATCAATTTGTCGATAGTGGCGCTCAGCTTTAATTTTGATGACACTGATCTAACCCCTAGAAATGTAGTATCTCTTGTCACCCTTCTTTTTTTTCCTTTGTGGGAGCCTGTTGTTCACCCATGAGACTCACGGACAGTTTCGCCCAGCCCCAACGATGATTGGCCTCCTCTTACTACCCTAGTTAGCATAAACAAGCACCGGTACTCCTATCTGTCTTGTGTCAGACTTTGAATGCTGGATACTTTGTCTTCTAGTAATACTTAGGTAAACAACTTGCTGGTTGCCCTCTCTGTCGCACTTTGTATGCTACAAATCTCTAGCGATGAGCGCATGTGAAGCTGCCAGCGGAACCTCGGACCTGCACTTTTTCCCACAAATCCACTGCATGTGGTGCACCCCTTGACTTCAATCACATCACAATGTGCACATGCATCACATACTCGCTCCTCGGTACCATGTATCGCCACCCCTCCTATCCTTTTGGGGTTGTCGCTGCGAGGGGAAATCACCAGCGGGGAACATGCCTGCATCCCATCAACATGCACAAATCAGAAACGACCGTGAAACCGCTACCACGCGACTTTCTTTATCGTTCGCTCGATCCTTATAACCACTGATGGCTCGTACAAGGCTTGGATCTTGTCTTCATCGAGGTACCGGGTTGTTGTCAGATTCACCTGGAGTCCTACGACTCTAGTTTCTGCATTCTTCACTATGCTCGTCGGTCAGTCCACGGCGGAGTATGTTCTTATTCAGTTCATTATATATATAAACTCGTATCTCGGCCTAATATGTCTTACCTACTTCCTCCTCGCTGCCTCTGTTGGCGGTGTGCTCTGGATCTCGCATCCCTTCTCCATTTTCATTGAAATCATCGGCGCGATTGAGATCCTGTTTTATCTTTTCTGGTTTCTGCCGTACCGATACTATCTTCACAAGCAACCAGCGCAGTTCTCCACGCCGCTCAATCGAGAACAAAGACAAGAACTATTCTACAAGATTCTCTCCGTGACACCGGATATAGAACTGTTTGCGAGGAAATGGATGTGTTGGGGGAGCATAGAGGATTTGAGGAGGGAGAATCTCAAAGAATGGATGCTCTGGGCTCTGTTCGACCGCGAGGGCTCGCCAGGAGATGATGATGAAGAGTTGGAGGAATATGTTGAGTCTGTGGAAGAAGTATTGGGAAGGAATATCAAGCCTGGGTGGGGTCCAGCCAAGTTTATCCGACTGAACTTTGAAAAGTTTACAGTTACACATCGCACTCTTCTATATTATATGGTATGATCTACCTATATATTAGTTGCAAATAAGCTCACCATAGCAGGTTATCGGAATTATTGATTTCATGGCCTCAATTGTCCTTATCTTCTCTGGTTTCAGCTTCTATCGTCAACCGCGCTCCAGGTTCTTCGCGACCTTTCCCCTTCGACCTATGACTCTCTTCGGAATTAAAGAGTCTGCCTCCCCAAACATGAGCTATTTCTACCGCCCGCATAAATCTACAAAACACCATCCTGTAGTCTTCATTCATGGCATCGGAATCGGTCTCGCCATATACATACCTCTGATGCTAATGCTACCCAAGGACGTGGGGATTCTAGCAATAGAGATCCTCCCTGTTTCCTCCCGTATCACAACAAGTCTTCCCCTCGCTGTCGACCAAATGCGCGAAATCGGCGACATCATAAGCCAGCAGGACCTCAAGGATTTCGTGCTCGCTGGCAACTCCTATGGCTCATTCTTTGCACGGATCTTCCTCGACTCTAGCTACCTCGAAAGCAGAATGGCGAAGATGGTTTTATTTGATCCCGTTGCCGTGCTACTACATGTCCCCGATCTGGCTTACAACTTCACAAAGAAACCACCCGTTGAAGCCAACGAGGTCCAGCTGTGGTGGGCAGCACAAACAGAACCGGACATCGCATTTAATCTCGCGCGGCGCTTCTGCTGGCGCGATCATTTACTCTGGAGAGAGGATCTACTCACACGGCCTACAACGCTGATAATCGGAGAAAAGGACTGCCTTGTCGATGCGAATGCCATCGCAGCCTATATTACAAAAGGCGACCCGGTACCCGACGCATCGTCGATCGACCTGAAACCCGATCTGCAGTGGTCATGGCACGACATTGAAAAATGGAAACGAAGCGCAGCCGAATGGAAAGGTGAAGGCCTAGAGCTGGTCTGGCTGGAAGGATGTGATCACGGACAAGGCTTCTTGTATCCGAGCAGGTTACCCCAGGTTGTATCTGTCATCGAGAGAATGTGTGAAAGAGACAGGGGAGCTGGATCGGTGGAGCCAGAACACCAGAATACGGAGCCAGATGAGACGGCGGAAAAGGCAGAAATGCAACCAGCAAAGGTTATTGGGGCTATGTAAATATGCTGTAAGATATCGTGTACGTATAAAAGTGTTATTTAAGCCTATGTAAATGCTCAAGCGGTATAGGGCCGCATGCTGAAACCTGGGGATTGCGAGATGTTGGAAGTAATACAGACTACGACCATGCAAGGCGCCCTGATGTGATGAGAAAAGATGCATCGCAGTCGGAGTCGGTGTGGAAGGATTCACCGATTCGGAATGACTCGGGGCCTGAGCCAATCGCACTGACGATGAAGCAATTTCTCGTAAGGTGATATTCTTGGCCATGAATTTACACGTTGACGACAGCCAAGCCAATGCCCAAGTATATGAATACTCGTGTTTGCGAGGTGGGAGTCTCCTCATTGTAACTACAGACACCTTTTGGAACTTAGTCTTGTAATCATTCACCATGTTCTCGGCTCACCTACTTGGAATCCTTTTCAGCTATGTCTCTTTCTGCTTCCTTGCGTTAATTCTCTTCGTAAGTCTTATGAAATATACCCCACTATACTGTCGGTCCTGTCTGTATCCATTTCGCCATTCTAACCCCTACTCCAGGCCATCGCGAAAGTCATTTACAACATCTTCCTCCACCCACTTCGCAACTACCCAGGACCCCTCCTATGGAAATCCACCCGCCTAACATGGTGCTACTACATGCAATCCGGGTGTCTCCACCGCGAAATGCACGCCATGCACGAGAAATATGGACCGGTGGTTCGCATTGCACCTAACGAGCTTTCCTACATCGATGCCCAGGCCTGGAAAGATATCTACATGCCGCGCTCCGGCCATCCCGTCCTCAAAAAGACCGATGTCTGGGCAAAGCAGAAACCAGGAGCGCCACATAGTATCGTAACCACGGATGAGAGTGCCCATACGCGTAATCGAAGGGCCTTGATGGGTGCGTTTACAGAGCATGCAGTAGCTGAACACGCATCTGTTCTAGAATATTTCGTCGGTCTCATGATGGACAAGTTCAAGGAGAAAGCCGCGACGAAAGAAGCAAAAGCCGTCGTCAATATCGTGGACTGGATAAACTATCTCACCTTTGACATCTCCGGCTATCTCTCCTTCGGCGAATCCTTCGACAGTCTGAAGAACGGAAAGGCCCATCCCTGGGTTGACATGTCCTGCAACTTCGGCAAAGGCATCGCACTCATGGCCTCGGTGAATTTCTGGAGCCCGCTGGACAAACTACTCAGCTTGACGATTCCAAAATCTGTGCTTGCGAAAATGAAGTACCACCAAGAATTAGCGCGCGAGAAGTTACAACAACGACTGCATTTTCCTGAGAGGAGTAGGACAATGGATTATGTGGGGAGTATTCTCAAGTACAATGAGCAGAAGGGGGAAGTCAAGATTCCAGAAGAGGAGTTGGAGGTCAACATGACTGTTCTTGTGTTTGCGGGGAGTGAGACTACAGGGTCAGCGTTAGCGTCTATTATGAATGCGCTGTTGAGATATCCGGAGGCGTTGAATAGAGTGAAGGAGGAAGTGCGAAATGCGTTTGCGGAAGAGGATCAAATTACGGTTGCTAGTGTCGCCAAGCTGGATTACTTGACTGCGGTTATAAGAGAAGGTATTAGGCTAGGCCCTCCCGGTGCTATCATGTTACCGAGAGTAGTGCCTAAGCAAGGCGATACTATCTGTGGTCAATGGGTTCCTGGAGGCGTGAGTCTTTTCCTTGTTCCTAGATTTCCTACCATCTTCTTGCTAACAAGTCTTCAAGACATTCGTATCCCTCAACCAATATCCCGCCTTCCGATCGCCTCATAACTTCGCTCACCCGGACTCTTTCATCCCAGAAAGATTCCTCCCTAACTCGCCCTTCCCTTCTGACAATCTTTCTGTCTTCGAACCGTTTATTGTAGGCAGGCATGCCTGTTTGGGCCAACGGCTTGCTTGGGCGGAAATGAGGCTTACACTTGCGCGCTTGTTGTGGGCGTTTGATATCAAGGCTGTGGACGAGGTACGCGATTTTGGGGAGCAGGAGACATATATGTTGTGGCAGAAGAAGCCGTTGATGATGCAGATTTATTTGCGGGATGATGCTTAGACAAAGGTAATGGGATGGATATGTTGACAAGGTTGAGATTTGACCGTAGTTCATGAGTTTACATTACTAGTATAGGCACGTAGCAGACATCGATATCATCCGCGATATCCTCTTTACTAACTGGTTAACGAATGCAATCTATTACACCCAATCACTGTCCAATTTCTCTGGCCCGCGAGAAGAGCGAAAAGAGCGGTTGCCGCTGGATGCGATAGATCCTCATTCCTTCAAACTCTAAGCGGATCAATGTCTCAGTTCTACATACCAATCCGCTGCAAACGCCTTCCAACTAGGAATAAGGTGTGATCGTACAAACCCCCAAAGCAGGACGATGGATTTAGTTGCATGAGCCACATACTGGGTATAAGTTTTATACAGTCGCATTACCATCGCTAAAAGGGTGACGACGCAACTCTAGGGTAACGCCCCGATTATCGATACACATGCATGCACGAAAAAACGGAGATATTCTCAACAGAATGCCCGAGGAGTATGTTTACATCAAGTCTAGTGGCGAATACTAGCGGCAAACGCCTCGCATTTCACATCGCTTATCGCGCAACGGGGACTTTTAAGGTGAGGTGAGATTGCGGGGTTAGTACAGGGTCAGTCCAAAACGGGACTATACTGTGGATTATGGTCTAGACCTGCTATTAGGATTTGAGTTGACTGCGGTATAAATTCGCAGAAGTATTATCAACAGAAGGAGAAATGATACTGCTAAATAAACTGTTAAGTGTACTTTTACTCGCATTAACTACCAAAGAAAAATCACATTGAAATTTCTAGCTTCTCTTTGATCCCTCCACCTCCAAGTCCAAAAATGCCTCTCGAAATCACCCTCGTCACCGATCCGCAAGACTTCGACCAAATCGCCCAAATGGATTACTATGGCTGGCAATCCCCGCCAAACCCCCAACTCAAACACTTCCGCCCCGTCTTTGCCACAAAAGAAGAATCCCTCGCCTACGTTATCGCCAGAGAGCGCCGCGAACTGCAAGAAAACGACCCCAATAAATTCAGACTCAAAGTCACAGATACAGATACGGGGGAAATAATCGGATATGCGCTTTGGATGGCGAACATGAAGCCTGGGGCTGAGGGGGAGCCGACAGTGGCCAAGTGGCATCCAGAGGGCTCGGATGAGAAGGAGTTTGCGGAGAGGTTTATTAATGGGTTGTGGGGGTTTATTGGGGAGAGGGTTACCAAGCCGCATATGGGTGGGTTTGTATACTTTATAGTTCCACGGGGTGGAGGCTAACAAACAATCCAAGATCTTCTTTCTTTGGTCGTTGCACAAGGACATCGTCACCGCGGTGCAGGAAGAATGCTGATACGCTGGGGCGCTGCAAAGGGGGACGAGCTGGGCATAGAGTCTGTTATCAGTTCGTTGCCTTCTGCGGTGGGAGCGTATGAGAAATCGGGGTTCGGCCGCATTGAATTGATTCCTCCGGATGAGTCGTTGAATGTGGAAAATCCAAGTGAGAAGTGGAAGGAGCTACAGGCGGATGATTTGAGCGGGTGGTTGATGTGGAGGCCGCTGGGACATGATTATGTGGAAGGAGTTGATAAGGCGCCTTGGTTAAATTGAGAATTTTGTATAGTTTAGGGGCACTGGGCTTCCTTCATTGTCGTAGTTCAGTGATCTGGAGGACTCTGAAATTCCCAATGGCACTACTTCAAAGAAACGCGGTGAAGTTTTTCGCGAGAACATCGCATAATCACTGGAGCAATCTCAGATACTCAGCACCTCACGTGGTCCTGGAACAGCAGTGAACAAATATTCGAATTTTCTTCTTCATGTCAAATCCAACCCACCTATGCCAAAGTATCCTTCTCAATAGTAACCTTGCTATTCGTCCACGTCTTCCCCCCATCACTCGTCTCAAACCCCTCACTCTTCGCCCCCGTCAAACTCAACGTCTTCCCAAACTCCGGATCAGCACCCGACAACACCACCGTAATATTCGTCCAATCATACGCATCAATAGTCCCGCAATTCGTCAAATAGCACTCATTCGCTCCGTAGAAAACACCAGGTTTCATCCCTTTGCTGTCTGTTTGCTCGGAAATCAGGGAGCCGTCTACCCATACTTTTTGCGTTACTGAGTCGGCGACTGTGAGTTCAAAGTCGATTTGTGAGCCGGGGTTTACGGGTTTGTAGCTAGATAGAGTTGGTAAGTTGGTGGTTTTTATGTATGGTTGGGAGATTGGAAGCTTACCCGGCAGACATTTGTCCTTGCGGACTGTATGTACTTGCTGTGATGCACCATTGTTCGCTTGTTGCGTCGCATCCTGTTGTCGATTGATCGGGTGCCCAATTTACTGTCGAAGAAACAGTCAGCGATATCATCTTTTTGTTATGCAATTGTCCTCAACTTACACAACGGCTGCACAAAATTCTGATTCATAACGTCGCCTCCCGCCGGATCATCTTGAATTCCAATCCAGAACGCAAGTTCCTCGCCACTGGGTGCAGCACCGGTCGGTGTATCTGGTGGCACTAGAGAATATGTCGCTTTGGTGATGTGGATGCCGTCAGCCGTGGGACCAGTGTAAAACATGTTACCGAACATGTAGTTTTGATTCCAGGTATGCGGTGGGCCTTGCTGGGCGCGGACGCTGCCTGCAATGGCGCATGCTAGGACTGCTGAAGCTGTCGAAGTCCGCATTTTCGGGTCTCGTCTAGAAGTGTTTCTTTTCTTGTTGAAGGAACTATCGATGGTTTCTTGTCATTATTGATCAAGGTTGATGACTGCTTATAACATGGCTCGGCAGAGAAATTACTCGTCCCTATTTCCTATGTTGTATGGATCTAATGTTTCGGCTTGACTGGTGATAGGTGGGTCTCATTTTCTGCGTTTCAAAACTTTGGGGTGCGTGCGTTGGGCTAATTGTGAGGATGTTTCATGGTGGAAGAATATACGATATACGATGGATGTATCACCAGATGTTCATGAAATGAGACCTTCATTTTCGGAAGAATTGTCGATTTCATCTGCTTGTGAAGTGGGTTAGAAGGTATTTACCTATTTAGTAGTTCTAAGGTTGCCTTTGTTGCTACCTATCATAACTGTTGCTTCGGAGGAGTATCAGCTTGCTAGGTTCTCTTCAAACTGTCCGTCAATACCAACACATAGGAATTTTCCCGTCTAATATATTTTCTTCCCGATTGTTCCATTTTCAACCACCTCGATTCTACAGCAAGAGCCTTTCATAAATATGTATAATTACCTAATTACCTCTGGCTCAGGCGAAACCGAGTAGCTCCGAAGCGGCCGATTCGCGGATAAAGAGGCGCCCATAGCGCTCCAACGATATGCTGCACAAGAGTGTCATGCCATTCATAGGATACAAGTGTTGATCCACGCAGATTTCGTAATATGAGAAGAAGAGAAGTTGTGAAATACGAGGGAGGGTAAACACTTGAATAAAAGGATGCCTACTATAGGTATAGTAGAACGTCTAGCCAATCGGCAGTCTGACGGGTATCGCCCGTACCAGGCAGGTATGTACTTCTTTAGTACTACGCTCCTTCTCAGCGCACGTGGGCGGCTATTATACTAACAAGGTACCATGTGTCTAACAGATATATGTAGGTACAATTCTTTGCATTCCATGTGGGCCATCACTGTAGGAACCTGGTACTACAACCGATTGGAAATGCCATGGGCAATATTACGCTTTCCTTGCAGCGTACCTGTGCAGCTCGATCAAAAGATGATTCACACTCCGAAATACAATTATTCGTATGGGGCATGCGATGCATGTTTCTTCAAAAGGTTTTGGGAAGCTGTTCGTCACATAAATGTGAAGATCAATTCTATTTATGAAGAGTATTGCTATCTAGAGTTTTAACTCACTTTTCCATACTTAACAAGGGGACCCTCGTTATGAAAGACCCTCGACTTCAACCGCCGGTTCAGACCATCCTCGACTGAATAAGCAAAGCTGACTGTCCGGCCAATGTACCAAATGCTGCTCAAAGCTATATCTCTGAGCGTATTATCTCGAAGGGAACTTGTAGGTATGGCGCCATTGCAATCCATCTTCGGCGCCGTTTTCCCACCTCGTGATACTCAAAAAGCGGGCCACCCTAACTACAAGATCGGCCCAATTACCAGGATATGTACTGTAAGCTTAACTACGTAAGAACGACCTATCAGAAACCCTCTCGCAAGTCTGAGCCGGCAACTGTACCAATCACATATGCCACATAACTCTCCCTAGCGAGGGCCCCATACATCATATATAAAAAAACACCGCCGTAACCGTACGGTTAGCTGAACACATGTTTGGCCCATGACTCGAGTTCGCATCAATTGGGAATATGGCACCGAGACTAACGCCGCTTTTCGCTCTTTCGTACGAGTCGAGTGTGCACCCAACTGGCTTCCCCACTTCGCCTCCCGCCGCAAGACATCGAAGCAGGATTCATTACTAAAGATATAGCCCAACGGCTTTTGTCTAGCATACCAAAAATGCCACCAAGTGTCTGGCCCAGAGAGCTAAGATGCCACGCCGCAATCTAGATCTCGAAGACTTAACTAGATATCGTTAACACAGGTCGAAGATGGGACATTCTTATCTTCTCGCTCTCGCACTTACGCCCGTGTACGTGGCGTTTTGTATGGTGGTGACTGCTCCAGCAGAAACGCCTCTGTCTGATTCTTGCAGCAGGCCAAGGTCATTTTCCCCCTCTGACCAAAGATCTCCGGTCCTATCGAGATATAAGAAGTAGGAGCAGGCACTAGTTTTAAAAAAAGACTGCCCGTCTTACTCTCCTAAGCAACATTTGATATATAACGACTCCTACTGCTCCCATGAGTAGAATCCTCCTCGTCGGCGCTACCGGCTACGTCGGAGGAACCGTTCTTTCCCAGTTCATCAATTCCACGCACCCGCTTCTACAACGCCTGACCATTGACCTGCTCGTTCGTACCGAGACACAAGCTTCGAAACTCCGCAAAGCATATGGTAGTCGCGTACAAGTGCTAATATGGAATGGATTGCAATACACCAGCCAGATAACCGAGATAGCCGCACAATACGACATCATCTTGAACATAGGATCCGGATTCATCCCGTCCGCCGCAAAAGCGTTTGTAGACGGACTAAGCCGTCGTGTCAAGGATGGCGTTCCTGTGCCGTGGTTACTTCAGATTTCCGGGTGCACGAACTTGGTGGACCCGACGCGGGAACCGTACGAGTGGAACGACGAGAAGGATGGGAAAGCCATTTTCGAATACATGAAGGCACTGGACGACAAGGAGCCGTACTCGCAGCGAACCGCGGAAGTGGGTGTGTTGGAGGCGGCGGCGAGTAGTGGCGTGCAGGCTGTTAGCTTGCAGGCACCATGCATATTCGGAGAGGGTACGGGGCTTTTCAATCAGCAGGGTTTGGTGATCCCTTTAGTGTTGCGCTATGTGGTGCAGCATGGATATGGCTTCAAGCTTAATGATACAGCGAATTTTGATTGGGTATGTATATGCCACGCGAAGAAGGGTACTGCGCCAATACTTAGAAGACATCTGACGCTAACCTGTCATCTTGCATCCTAGGTTCATGTGCTCGACCTCGCAGACTATTACATCTTGATTGTGTGTACTATACTCGAACGGTCGGACCGTGGCGTCGGCTATATCCCGTCAGGCAAAGAGGGTATCCTGTTTCCCACCGTTGGCCGAGCACTCATGACCGACATCAACCAGATGTGTGTTGACGTTGCTTTCGCAAACGGCATCCTCCCGCGAGTCGATACACCGCAGAAGAAGGAGATTCGGTTAGTTCCTCTGCAAGAGATTGCGGATGAGCTCACTGCCGGCCGGTGTGATATTGCGGAACGCGGCTGGGGCGGTGAAAAGGCAGTGAAAGGCACACTGGGACAGAAGCTTTTTGGATGGAAACCGAAAAGGCTCGAAGATGCATGGAGGAAGGATTATAATGATGAATTGGTAGCGCTGAGAGCGGGAAGGAGGGGAATCACAATGGAAAGCTGCATTGGAGTGTCTAGTAAAACGCCGTAGTGAAAAGAAGTTCTTGAGTGTTAGACAGTTTTTGCCTTGAAGACGTCCACCATTGATACAGTTTGACTCAATTCTTCTCTGCTGTCTATACTTTCTAATTTGTGATTACCAAACAATCGAGTATGTTGCTTGTGCCCTAATATTTGAACTTCGTAGTATATTTAGGTACTCCTCGTACAACTACCTATCCCATTGAAGAAAAGAACAAAAATGGAGACAGATGCAGGAAATGACCAAAAATGCACATTCTACCATTTTTCCATGATCGTTAAGACGAAAAGCAAGAAATATCATTCCATCATTTTCCATCGCATTGCATCGCTTCAACATGCCTCAAAAAGAAAATCATCCATGCATATTTAAGTGAAACCTGGAACACCGTTCATTTGCATCGCTTTCACTTGTTGCTCGGGTATAAATACTCCTTCTGCGGGAAGAACTCCTCCTTGATCAAGCGCGGGGTCGTGAATCGAAGCATAGCATTAGAGCTACCAGCCTTATCATTCGTGCCGCTCGCCCTGCTTCCACCGAAGCTTTGCTGTCCAATGAGAGCGCCGGTAGTCTTGCAGTCTGAGCAACAAAGTTAGTAAAACGACCCAAAAAATTTATTTGCAGATACTTTTCAGAGGCCAAACTTACTGATATAAAAGTTTCCTGCAGAGTACCTAAGCGCGTCTTCCGCCTCGCGGATAGCAGCTCGTGAATTAGCGAATACTGCGCCGGTGAGCGCGAGGCCGCCTCCAGCTTGGTCGATTTTCTCCATGATGGATGGCCATTCTGCGTCGGGGTAGACGTGGATTGCGAGAACGGGGCCGAAGATTTCGTAGTTGAAAAGCTTGTGTTCTGGTGAGTCGACGAGGTAGACTGTGGGCTGGATGAAGTATCCCTCCGAGTCGTCGTATTTTCCACCAGCGAGCAGTTTGACGGAGGGATCGTTGTTGCTCTCGTCAATCACGGCTTTGACTTTGTCGAAGGAGCGCTTGTGGATGACGGGGCCCATGAAGGCGGAGAGATCCTCGTCTGGCTTGCCCACTGTGATGTTCTTGACGCCCTCTAAGAATGACGCCAAAAATTCCTTAGAGCGGGATTCAGGCAGGTAGAGGCGGGACGTAGCAGAGCACTTTTGGCCCTGGTATTCAAATGAGCCTCGGATGGTATGGTTCACTGCTGATGGGATGTCGGCACTGGGATGGATAAGAGTGAAGTTCTTTCCGCTTGTCTCGCCTACGAGGCGTGGGAACTCGCGGTAGGTGTGGTTGCCGATTCCCTGGCCAACTCGCGCGGAGAGTGATCGGAAAACATCTGATGAGCCGACAAAGTTGAGGCCTGCAAAGTCGCGGTGGTTGAATACAATGTCGTTGATTTCCTCTGGGTCTCCTGGTACGAATTGGATGACATCCTTAGGCAGACCGGCTTCAAGCAAGATCTTGTACACTAGTGTGCTAGCATAGATGTTGGACGGAGAAGGCTTCCATAATACAACGTTGCCCATCATTGCGGGTCCTGCAATCAGGTTGCCGCCGATGGCGGTGAAGTTGAAGGGCGAAATAGCATAGACGAATCCCTCGAGTGGACGGTAATCTAATCGGGACCACATGCCATCACTTCCTCGTTGCGGCTGTCTCTCCAACAGTTGTGATGCATAGTTTGTATTCAACCTGAAGAAATCCGCCAGCTCAGCAGCGGCATCAATCTCTCCTTGCCAGATATTCTTTCCCTGGCCCAGCATAGTCGCAGCAATGAGCTCGTAGCGATACTTTGTCGTCACGAGTTCAGCTGCCTTTAGGAAAATAGCCGCGCGATCCACAAACGGCGTATTTTCCCAGTCCTTCTTTGCTTTGAGTGCAGACTCAATGGCTTCGGATATCTGTTCCTTGGATGCGAGCGGGTAGCTTGTGAAGGTTGTTCCGTGCTCATGTGGTAGAGGCTGATCCCATGATTTAGCCACAGACTGAGTAGCGCCATTATACATGAGTTCACTCTTTAGAGGTAGCTGGGATTTGAGTTTCTTCAGTGTTTTTTCTAGCTCGACTCTTTCGGGAGATCCTTGTTTGTAGGTAGGCTGTTTTTCTCTATTAGATGTCTGGCTGTTCGTTTGAGGAGGATGCACTGACATTGGGCTCGTTCCTCTCATCGGGTAGCCGGAATGGCATAGTAGTCTGGAAACGAGACTGAATACCGACAGCCCTGCTGGGTTGTGAAATTATCGACGGGCGTCCCAAGCGCCGCGGAAGGCGAGCGGAAATCGCTCTGGCATTCGACATGGCCATTGTGAGCTATTCTAGGGTAATAGGAGGAGACTAGTAGGCAATTGAGCAGAAAGGAATCAACTGAATGACTTCTGCAGACTGCGATGCACAAGAAGCGAATGAGGGAATGAGAGCTCAATAATAAATTGTCAGTTTACATACGGCTCGGAATTGTAACCGGAGGCTACGTCACATGGACCGCAACCGCCGGAATCTTCTGCATGGTGATTGCCTGGTATTTCACGGCAATTGATGGCTTGCGATAGGTACTGCTGTGGGACCGAAAGTCGGACAGCTAGGTGTGGTGTGAGGTTCCACACTTTGCATATCCGATATCAGCGGAGTTGGAGATAACCAGGGATTCTGGAAGAGATATAGCAACACTTGATCACCTCCTGTTTTCTTGGAACCCAGATGTTGAATTATTCAAACACCATTATTCATCCTCTACTTGCCTATAAACCGAAGGAATCTCACCTTCTGTAGAAATATCTTAACAAACCGTCCTCATACTGTGACTTTACTCCGGCCGGCTAACGAACCCGTAGCTCACTCGGAACCAATCCCGAGCCCTCACCACCAACCAATCGCCACCCGTCTTCCCAAAACGTTAGCATTATCCCAAGTAGCCCCGCGTCGGATCTTTTTCCCCAGATTTATCCTCAGCAGGTAGATAGATAGCTTTAGTAAACCCCGCGCCGAATACATCCATACATCCATCCTTGCCACCTCTCTACACCTATACATAAACGCGTCCTCTCTTCATTGGTCCCTGCACACTCCCTACCAGTCTCCTCACACAAACATAACCATGACCACACCCACAACCCTCCAAGTAAAAACCTACGCCCTCCCCCCAACACCCCTCATCCCAAACTCTCCCCACGTCCTAATCCACTACCCCAAACTCCTGCACTCCCTCGTTTCCCCCTCATCATTCAACCCGACCCAGCTATACGATGTATTCGCCAAAAACGGCTGGCAATCGCAATGGATAGCCCGCTACGGCCCCACACAAGCCTCGCACTACCACTCCACGACCCACGAATGCATGGTCGTAATATCCGGACAAGGCGCCACGATCCGCTTCGGCGTCGCTGATACATCTCCATCGGAATCAGAATCAGACCCGAATGCAGAGCACGAGGAAGGCGGCATCGAGATCCAGGCGAGCTTGGGCGACGTGTTTATCCTGCCTGCAGGCACCGCGCACAAAACGCACAAACCGGTGCCCGATGCACCGCATTTGAATTTCATGGTTCCGCCGGATATCCAGGATGCGCGTGCGTCGAGGAATTTCTTTAGTAAGATTGGTATGAATGGCGAGTTTATGATGATGGGAGCCTATCCGCATGGTGGAGTTTGGGATTTTGCGGTCGGGGGCGAGCATTTGGGCGGGTTTGAGAAGGTGTGGGATGTCCCGGTTCCGAGTATGGATCCGGTTCTTGGGACGAGTGAAAAGGGTTTGTGTGGGTTGTGGAACGAGGATGATGGGGTGAGAGGGAGAGGTGGGAAGGAGAGACTACGGTCGAAGCTTTGAGGTTATGGGACAAACACACGGTGCGTTGTATCTATGTACTTCTAATGAGATGTTTGGCGTTCTCGGGGAATATACACAGTGCTTTTCTTTTTGGTAATATGTACAAGAATGTTTGTTATACAAATGATGACTTTTTTCTTCCAACCCGAGACACAAATGTTTTCTCAAAAATTATGTCGAGTTCGAGTTGTCGGCGCAGGACCAAGCACTCGAGCCACCGTCCGCTTTATAACTGCTGATAATGCTGACAATGGAACCGTATGTTCCTGAAATAGTCAGGAATGTACCTGCGACGAGAATGAAGCCAGCCCAGCAGACCATGAGCTTCCACATTGTAGTCCTGGGGTTTCCTTTCGCTGACCAGTTATCGTAGAGCCACATGCCACCCATAAGCTGGAAGCACATCAGCGTACCGAAAAGGCCACCAATGAGCGATACCAATCCGCCAAACACTGGAATCGCACTCGCGATAATGTACGCCGAGAGCGAGATAGCAGCGGTGCAACCCAACCAGGACACCCAGTGGATGACAGTGTTGTGGTTCAAATGCCTCGATCCTCGCAAGAACCGAAGGAAGAAATACTTTGCCGTAATGTGGGTTACCAGGGTTGAGGTAACAATCAAGCCTGGTAGAGCCAGACCATAGCAGACTTTCTTCATTACCACACCAGCGGATCCCAGGGCCGGCGATGCTACGTACGAACCGCAGTAGTAGTACACGGTGACGCCAATAGCGAGGTACAGCGCAGTCATGAGAGACTGAGAAATAGCAAGCGCTTTAGTGAATTGGCGAGGGTCACGCATTTCCGAAACAATGTTCAAGTAGGCTGGGCAGCCGGCATATGCAAAGACGATGGTGGAAAGAGCGGCAGCTGCCTCGTCAAAGGACGGATTGCCAAAGAGCTTGAAATCGGACTTCCATGGACCGGGTCCAACATCTGGAGCACCAGCAGGTCGGCCCTGAACGCCCACTGAAATTGTGAGAGAAAAGACTTTCAAAAGTCAGCAAGATTGATGCCATATAGACCACGAGAGAACATACGCGCTGAGAGAATACCGACTAGACCGATCCATGCCAGCCAGGTAATACGTCCGAGCGTTTGGATGCTGGACAGTCCAAAAGTGACGACAGCAGCAACAGCCACAAACACAGCAGTGCACGTGGCATGGGTCGAAAGAGCATTCAGGCCAATCGAGACACCAAGCATTCCGGAGCCAGCAACAAAAGTCCAAACTGCCGATTGTCAGTGCCATGGTCTTTCGCGTCTTTCGCGTTTATAGTGGAGAAGACTTTACATAATGCAAACATGAGACCGAACACTTCGCGGCCAATGCGCCCAAAGAACATGTCACCGACATCCTCCACGCCGTAGACCTCGGGATGTCGTAATTTGAAGACGCCGACAATGTAGCTGGACCATCCTGTCATAGTCGCGATGACGATTAAGCACAGGATCCCGGGAATCAACCCTACAGCATCAAAAACTGCGGGAATGGAAAGAACACCCAGGCCAATTTGCGTTTTCATCATTAGGGCAATTGTGCCCTTCAAAGAGACCTGATTGACGTTAGCTCGAGATACACAAACTGATCGATCATGTTTCGTACGTTGCGATAATTTGGACCGCCCTCTACCACCTCGCCAAATACGGCATCTTCAGTCTGCGGCTCGGACTTGGTAGGAGCCATGATTCCACCAAACTCCTCGTCCCGGGGCACCTTCTCGCTCTTTTGTGGGTCAGACATGACGTTCCGTATACGAAAACCAAAAGGAAAAGCAAGAAAAAAAAAAGGAACACTGTGGTTCTCCAGATATATTTCCAATGCGTCGAAAAGGCGAACAACCATCCACTATAAAAGCAAAAAATTCGTCTCCTCGGTCGGCCCGATGGTGGATGGGTCCTCGCCATTGCCCACACCACCAAACAAACGAAGTGGATCCAAGCGTACTACCCCAGATACGCGGGCACCATTCTCAGCAATTTTTTCTTTCAGGAGACCCCGCAAAGGGGCATTTCTGGAGAGACAGAGAATAGACTTTTTACATAACAAGGTTTCATTCGGGTGCTCTCGGTTTCCCCGCATATTTGATGCCCATGGGGGAGGTTGCAGTTGTAAGTGTAGTTCTTTTTCTGTTTTGGTTACTTACGTAGTGCTCGGACGGCGCCGAAATGGAGACAAGGCCGGAATTAAAACCGCGATGACCTGCCGGAGATCTTACACTGGTCGCGTCCGATTACCGGCGGAAAACTCGAATTTTTTTTCCTTTCCTTTGCGTGTTGGCCACTGGGGGCACTACTGAGCTTTGATCCATGGTCCAGTGCCACGCGCCACCACCACGAGCAAAAGGGCATTCTGGAAAAGTTCCAGAACACGAGGAATTCACTACTTGAACAGGGACTGTCTAATAAGCTTAGTCCCTAAGCTCCTTTCCATTCTCGTGCTCTGACAAGGCCATCTGCTATACTTCTTTGTTTTAAGACTGAGTAGGAGCTCCTATTCAGATTCTACGCAGCTCTCCCTCGGAATCCGCGGGAATGTCTCTACTACTGACAAATATCAATATCGAAGTCTCAACAGTCAGCAGGAACAGGCAGGCATACATGCAAAGGCACCGCCAGCACTCAGGTACCAGCAGAAAATGGCTCATCATCACGACAGACTCGACGTGTGACATGACTTCACTTTTATGTAATGAACACGGTTCTACCCGCACTTTTGAGCCGCGTCTGGCCTCCCATGACCAATCATCTGCAGCCCTGAAAGCCAAGTCAAGGAGGCGTTTTCCCCAGCTTTTGCTTAAACCAAAGCCTATTGTTCCTCATCGGGCCATCAATTCAGCCCTGTAGAGAGTTGAGATACAGCAAGAAAATTGATTCAATCTTCCCTGTCTGCCATCATCTCACTCCATCAGATCAGACTTCAGAGCTGCCTATTCAGGCCACAAAGTGCACGAACGAAAACGCACGGTCGAGAAAAAAAATTAGAGCTGACATTACCACGGATCTATGACCAAGGCCAAGTGCCTAGCACTCCGCGCACCGCATTACCTAATCCGCACTAGCAACCACATGAATTATCTAAAAACTCATAGCCTCGCACGCACAAGCTTCGCCTTCTCCTCCACCAACTCACGGAGCTCGCGCGACCTCCCAATCCGCCAACTAACTGCATTGCCCCAGTTCTGGCCGCGTAAATCCTCGGTGCGCCACTGCCACCTTGTGTGTTTCTGCTTGCCGCCTTCCAGCAGCTCTTTTACCCACTTGCCGAAAATAGGCATCATTTTGAAGCCGTGGCCCGAGTCGCCGGAGAGCACAACGAGCGATTTGTCTGTGTCGGGCACGTAGTCGATGCAGTATTCGCTGTCGGCCGTGTCGCTGAACCAGCAGAGCTTCTGCTCTATAAACGGCCGGTCTGCCATCCAAGGGAACGTCTCGCGGAGGAGTTGGCGTAGCTTCTTTTCGTCTTCTGCGGGGATGAAGTCTTGTGGAGGGGGTAGACGGTCTGAGGGCGGCAACGACGTCCCATCTTTGTCAGGGTTTGTATATCCAGTGCCCAAAGGACATAGCTTGAATATCTTGGTCTTGGGATCCGGCTCGAAGAAGAAGCCGAGATCGCGGACGTTGGTCGTTGGGATTCCACGTAGAAAATCTGTCTCCGTGTCGTTGAGCTGCACGTGTGCTACTGACCAGCATCGAGCGACATTGAAGCGGCCTAGATCAGGCACAAGAGACGCCCCATGAGCACCCAGTGCACAAACAATCTTGTCGCCAAAGTGGCTGCGGCCGTCGGCTGTCTTGACTCCAATGCACTTCTTGTTCTTCTTGCCGTCGCTGTAGATAAGCTCCACCGCTTTGCCGGCCTGTTCTCCCAGAACGAACTTCACACCTCTTGCCGCGCAGTATTCCCAGATTCCCTTCAATGTATCTGAGGAATGAGCATATCCACCGATTCTATTAAAGTAGCCCTTGAACCCCGTCAACGGCCCACTGTACTGCCACAAATGCTTCTTGAAGTCTGCCGCCCCATCCAGCTGCTGAATCTCAGGGGCAAAAGTAGGATGTGATTGAATCGACGAAAGAGCTTTCTGTAAATGATCTACAGCCTTCTGCGGCGCGCGTCCAGTTGCCGCAACAACGTATCCTGTGTGATGGAAATACGGCCCAAACAATGGCGTTTTCCAGCCTTCTATAGCTTCCTGGCAACGCAATCAGCCGTGAACTCAAGCATTCATAATGATTCCCAATGGTGCAATACATACAAGAGCTAATTCCGTGTAGAAAGGATCCTCGTATTCTGCCCGGATGATTTTGTTATAATCAAACGCCGCCGAATACGGCGAAGGGATGCGCTCCGCGCGCTCAAACACAGTAATGTCCTGATACCCCGCGGCATTCAAGTGCAACGCAGTCGACAGTCCCCAAGCTCCGCCTCCAAGGATGATAATCGGAGAATTTTTGGACAGCTGGCTCATATTGTGTGAATTCTGTTCTGAGCAGCTTGTTAGAAGGAAATGGAATATATTTGACAATATCGATTCCTGTGAATCTATGTACACAGTGGGTGAGTTGCTGGGTATTACCCTGGTGGGCTCGATGTCGGGTATTAAATGCAGAGACGTGAACGCAAGAATCGATGCTCCGAGATTTTTATCTCATGACACTCAGCATATGCAATGGAGCGATAGCGTTCTGGATTACCCGATTTGTAGTGTGGGGTCTTCCGGAATGTCGTAAGAGGATTCCGAAGTGTAGCAGGTGGGGTTACGTCGGTTTTGCATCCGATGACTTTTACCCAGTCTTTCTTCATCGGGACGCTATCGGAATGCTATCCGTGAACGCAACGCTTCCGATGCACGTCTCGCAACGAATGTGTGGACTGATAGCTAGCAAGCTTGCCAGCGAATGTTGACTTGTTTTCTCGAGGAGGTGCTTAGGTGCTGTTTTGCATGATTCCAACGCATTTTTTACTTCTCGTATCGGCACCTTCGAAAGAAAGCAGCACACTCAGTGCATAGTCAGATATGGCGACGCTTGCTAGCAGCTTCCACGATAGTGCACAGCAAGAGCATCCAATATCCAGAACCTCTTCGCCCAAAGCAGACGAGCCGTCTCCATTCTTCATCGACAAAAGTCTCGTTAGTAGCATAGCAATCGATGCAACGAGTGCACTCCTCGCCGCAACCGCAGTCGCACCCCTAGTAACTATAATCGACCGGTAAGAACAAGATTCCTCAAACCTTTTCTTGAATTCCACATATGCTTACTATTCTTCCCCTTCATCAGTGCAGTCGTAGAAGCATCCTCCGGCCACACCACACTCCTCACCTCAGCCCACCACTCGATAAAACACCTCCTCCTCCAACCCCACCGCTTTATCGCACATCGGTCCTTCCCACTCATGCTTCTCTTATACGGCAGCACATATTTTACCTCGAACAGCATCGACACGCTGTATGAAAGAAAGACAAAAACACAACCCTCCGACTCCAATTCTAACTCCAACTCCAACTCCGACTCTACACCCACCCCCTCCAACGGCATCGCCAAATTCGCCGCCGTCTCAGCAGTAAACATGACCCTATCCCTCTACAAAGACAGCCAATTCACGCGCATATTCGGCACCGGCGCGAAAAAAGCACTCCCACCAGCCAGCTACCTCGCCCTCACAATCCGCGACTCGCTCACAATTTTCGCGTCCTTCAACCTTCCCCCAATGGTCGCACCACTCTTACCCTCCGACTTAGATCGCACAGTTAGTAGACTAGCGGTTGCGCAGGTGGTTGTGCCGGCGATGATGCAGCCGATAAACACGCCGTTGCATTTACTAGGCCTGGATTTTTATAATCGCGGGCAGAGATTGGGGATGAGGGAGAGGTGGGGGAAGGTTAGGG